>PVJS01025150.1:5189-28197 GCA_004027185.1 Glis glis
GTGTGTGTGTGTGTGTGTGTGTGTGTGTGTGTTACTGGGGATTGGACCCAGGAGAATTCTACCTCTGAGCTACACCCCCGGTCTCTCCCCCCTTTAGTTTTTTTGTAACAGAGCCTCACTAAGTTGCTGAGGGCCTCCCTAGGTTGCTGAGGCTGGCTGCAAACCATTGATCCTCCTGTCTCAGCCTCCCAAGTATTAGGATTACAGGTCTGTGCCACCACACCCAGTTATTATGTAAGTATGTATCCATTTTCAGTATTGAGGATTAAACTCGGGGTATTCAACCTGTGAGCTACACCCCAACCCCATTTTATTTTTTAATTTGAAACAGGGTCTCACTAAGTTGCTAAGGGTCTTGCTAAATTTGCAAGGCTGGTCTTGAACCTGTGATCCTCCTGTCTTAGCCTCTCAAATACTGAGATTACAGGTGTGTACCACCACACTCGGCTCCCAGATGGACTCTCTGTCACCACCCTTGTAGTCAGAGAGACCTTTTCTTTCTTTTTTTTTTTTTTTGGTACTGGGGATTGAACCCAGGGGCATTCAACCTCTGAGCTACACCCCCAGCCCCCTTTTTTTATTTTTCATTTGAAAACAGGGTCTCCCTAAGTTGCTGAGGCTGGCCTTGAACCTGTGATCTTCCTGTCTTAGCCTCCCAAGTACTGAGATTCCAGGAGTGCACCACCATGCCCGGCCAGAGAGACCTTTTCAATGTCAACCACACATGGCTCCCTGTCCACAACCTTCCCACAGCCTCCAGCTCCCTCAGAATACAACCCCAGGTCACGCCAGAGCCTCGGAAGCTGCCGGCGACTCATCCGAGACCACGGCCCTCTTGCTTTTTCTAATCACATCTCCGGAAGGTTTCCACGGGCCGTGCCCTCCTTCTGGGATGTTCTGACCACAGAGATTCATCCGGGCCACCCTTACTTTGTTCCCACTCCCCACGCTCAGAAGGAACGTTCCAGAACCTGGACTGAACAGAAATGTCCACCTTCCTCTTGTCTCTTTCTGGTACCTTACTCTGCTTTCCTTTTCTCCATAAAACTTAACAATGGACAAAAATATACGTCACAGTTCCTGTTTCATTGCTTATCTGTCCCTCCGAGCATCAGGTCCCCGTGAGTGAGGACTTCATCTTGTTCAGAGCTCTTTACTAAGGTCTAGAATCATCTAGAATACAGTAGGTACTCAATTATTATTTGTAGAATGACTGAATCATGCCTGTTGGTTGATTGATTCACGGACCATGTAGTAATGATAATAACAAGATCATCTGATAAAAAAGAGTCCTATGGAAAAGAGTCATGGGCAGCAGATATCCCTTCCCAACAGCAACTGTGACAACAGGCTGGACGTCACTCTCTTGCAGGTGAGTGAACCAAGAGTGACCCCTCAGAAACGAAGCTCAGGCATGGCCCACTGTCCACACACACGCAAGACGTGGTGGATGCCGTGCCTCCCCAGAGGTTGGCGCTGCCCTAATAAGACTTCCGGGCAAGATCTGTCACTCTGAGAACCCTCCCTAGAGCAAAAGTAACCAGGGTGACCAGTCAGTAGCACTGTTAGGAGACCCTGGCACGTCCCCACTTAGTACGTCTCCAGGGATTCATCTTACCAAAGATGAAGTTCACTTGGAGCAGGAGAGGGACGTTCCATGTGAATGAGAGTCTCACTGGTCAACGTCAACCTCCCATGCTGGTGCAGACACCAGCACCCCTTCCAGAAAACGCCAGCCTTCTGAGGCAAATGCCTTCCTCAGAGATTCGATCCCAGTTATGGGTGCATCGGGTGACATGCCTCCTAAAGGAAGGGTCCGCAGGGGGACAGACCACCCACATACACACCTTGAATGGGCCCTGGAGCCACGACTCCGCTGTGGGTGGGACTCCAGCCAGGAACCCTCCAAGCAGCATTTGATACTGAAAAACTGGATGTCCCTGTATGATTCGTCATAAATAAAGCGAACACAGCAGGGATAACCACTCCTCAAGTACCGAAGGGAACTCCGAGCCAGCGCGTCCTCGCTAGAGCCGGCCAGTCCTCCTAGGGATGAAGGGGGACAGTGGATGAGGAGGACTGGGAGATACCATCAAGCCACGCTCTCTGGCCACACGTGCATTCCTGCCCTGAGGGCGCCGAGGCCAACGGGCCTCTCAGGCACAAGAATCCTTAACGCACCTGTGCCTCCCACAACCGGCCTCGGCGCACGTAACACAAACCCAGCCGGGAGAACGTCTTTTCACGCGCCAGGAAACGGTACCTGGCAGGGCTCCGCCCCCTTCTGAGTGGCGTGGCCGCCAGGAGTCCATCCTGAGCAGTCCCTGGGGAGCGAGGGACTGGGGAGCAGCGGACATCCACCGTTTGTAAAATGTATGCTCTCCGATCAAACATCCATTCCCGTCACGGACAGTGCCCCGGCCTCGGGGTGATTCCGCCACGGAATGTCTCCAGGGATTTTGTCCTGAAAAACAGCAGCTCCATTGGGAATGGACACAAACACGGTGTCAGTCCCGAAGCAGCTCCGCCCCCACTCCCACCAGGCACCCCAAGTCCTTATGCTCCAGCCTGGGGGGCTACATGGCTTACGCCTAAGTAGGGCGCCGGCTCTACGATGGGCCATCTTTTCAAGTATTCGGGGACGTGCTGACAACTGTCCCCTCCCTGAAGTTGGGATTATTCCCAGAATGTGACGTTGTCTTACATTCATAACAGAGAACGCATCACAGGGTGAACCTGCCACGGGCAGCAGGTGTGGCAGAGGGTCCCCACGCCTCCTCCTGCAGGACGCCGATGGCCAAGGACAAAGGAAGCTTGTGGCCCGGCGCAACTATCTGCCCTGTGGCCCCGGTCCATCAGTCCTTCCTAGACCTTGGGCTTCCTTCCGGGGTGTCCTTCTGGGCAGCACAGGCCAGTTAGCACGTGCCATCAATACGGCACTCCCCAAACTAGCTCTACAGGGCAGTGGAGTGGGGCTGGGCACGGAGACAGCCTGGGCCCTGAAGTCCCCCAAGGATGGACTGGGTGGCTACAGAATACGAGGCACCATTATCACAGAGGGGGACCCCCCCCCCATGTACCTTGAGATGGCGTGGATGGAGGTCTCATCCCTGAAGCTGGGATCCCTCCACCGTTCCTCCATGATACCGGAATGGGGTCACCTGCACGCTATCTGTCGCAAACAGCTCAAGTGCACCCTGATGGCCCGTCAGCAAGTCCCACGTGGTGGCACTGGCAAGGACATCGGTGTCCCATCACCAGAACTTGCCTCACGTCCAGGCCTTCTCCTAAGGGTGCAATGAATGCTCTGGGTGAGAGGAGCAGGGGAGCACACGGCGATGGCCACAAGCAGAACACAGTTATCCAGACAGCCGGCAGTGGGCTGTGCAGCTCCAGAGCGTCGCCTCCACAGAGAGGCATGGCGAGCGTGGCGCCCAGGGAACACGGTCCTCCACCAAGCTGGGGTCTAACGCCTCCCTTCCCCGCATCGAGGGACGTCCTGCGGCCTGGGCTTTCTTCTGCAATCGGGCACCGCGTGCAGGAAGGCCTGGGAGGAGGAGCTGCAGGGCCGGTGGGGGGATGGTTGCGCGGTCTCTGGCAGGAAGGAGCGAAGGGTGCCAAGTGGCGGGACAGGAAACCCCAGTGGCACGGCGGTGGCTCGTGGACGTCACCTGGGGAGGAAGTGGACACTGGGGCCAGAGACCTCCATGACGAAAAGGGGGTACAGCCCCGGGCAGCTTGCTTCTCACACACCTGGGGAGGCATCGGGCCTGCGTCCGGGGGCCTTCCTCAGTGGGCTATGACCCCCCGAAACAGACTGTCCTCAGAGGAGTCTTCTGGAAGAAGTGTCCGCTCCCCGGGCACCCCGGTGGAGCTGAGAGCATGTCCTCCCCACCAGCATGCGGCCCTGAAAAGGTCCGGGTCCAGAGAGTCAGTACCGGGGAGGGCTCGAGCAGGTCAGAACCTGTTTCTAACAAGGTCCCTCTAGTAAGCTCACGCCTTAGGTGCAGGTGTGCAACTCCGTGCAAATCGTCAAAAGACATCAAGCTCACTGCAAATGTGGCGGAGCCGCGCAGGGCTCTTCCCCCACCAGCCTCGCTGCCGGGCAGCCTCCCCACCGGAGGTCAGACCCGGCCTCACAGAAAGCACACGCGCTCACGTCTCTGTGCGGTGGCCCTCGAGGCAGAGTCTGATATTCAAAAAGAGGTTAACCATGTATTATTCATGATAAATGAAGCGAACATAGCACGGATAGCCTCTCCTCAAATATCCTTCAACAGTTCAGAAACAAAAACCATGGCCTCGTACCCTCTGCTGTTTCTGCCTCTGGAAGATTCTTCTTAGGATGAGCTGAATCCCCAGGGTCAGGGAGGCGTGTGCTCACAGTCTGTGGAGAGAGCACACCGGCAGGCGTCAACCATCCTGTATCTGGCCCTGACACCAAAACCCGAAGCCCACAGTTGGAACCATGCTTAGCAAGTTTCCTAAGGCAGGTTCAACTAAAAAATCATTTTTTAAAAACGCCTCCTCCAGGCAGGCGGGAGAGATGGGATTTGATGACAAGAAGCCAGAAATGAATGTGCGTCATAGATGAGTAAAGCTACCTCTTCTGATGAAGGATGGTGTCACCGATCCCTGCAGACAGGATCCCTCCTGCAGAGATGGCCCCAGTTCCAGGAATTCCTCCTCAGGGCTGACTGGAAATGGAGGGTTACAGAATCAGATGGCCGAAGTCATGGGTAATGCGCCCGCTTCTGCGGACCCAGCGCCTCACAGCTCTTCAGTGGGCTGCCACGGGCGGCCCCTCCCCGCAGCCGGTCTCGTGTCCGGGAAACCTCTGAGGCATGATTTGATTTTTAAAGTCGAGGAATCGCGTGACATTTATGCAGAAAGTGAACCCCTCGCAGATAACCACAGTTCAAAACCCAAAGCGCGCCACGTTGACTCCAGGAAGCGCTCTCGTATTGGATGGCGTGGGGAACGTGGGGAGACAGAAGACACGGGTCACAGACACAGCACGCCATCTCCAGCCCCCAACTGCTACAGTGTCGTCCACAGACCGGCGGCATTAGCATCACTTGAGAACTTGCTAAAAATGCAGAATCTTGGTCCCTGAATCAGAATCTGCTTTTTAACAAGATCCCTAGGTGATGAAAATCTTAGCGGCTTTTTAAAGTCTGAGAAACACTACTCTAGCCAACAGTTCACACACACGCACACACACCCCACCCCCGGAGATGCTGTTGACCACAATGTCTTATTCCAGAGGAGAGCCTAAGACGAGGTCGGCCCCAGAGAAGGCCCGAGGCCACGCCTTGTCCACCAAGAACAAACCATATATCCATCAGACAGGAAAGGTCCCCCTCCAAGAATGCCCCGACCGAGCATTCTGTGCTCGGTGTGGGACCAATGACCAGGGGACACTGGACCAGATGCCCCTGGCCCACCCTCGATCTGCCTAGAGAGACGCTTGACCCAGCGCCTTCCCAAGGAACTCCCCTGTTCCTTGGATTTAGTAGTAAGAGAAGGACAGATGAAGGACGGCCAATAGCTTCCAAACTCAACAGCATGGCCCCCGACCCCCGCACAGCATCTCCACTCCAAAGCTGCCGTTAGTTCAAGGAAATCACACAGGTGGTTCTCATTCTGGGATCATTGAATTAGTTATTACAAGTCATTGATTAAGTCACACTCCACGGTGGGGCAGGCACTGAAGTCCTCTCGCCGAAGTCAGCCTTGTACTCGAGAATACGTCTGAAGCATGTTTGGATGCTAAAACAATGGTTGTCCGATATTAATCATCATAAATATAGAGACCATACCACGGACAACCATTCTTTAAGCACCAAAGAACCGCGCCATCGAGGAGACCTTGGTGTCTTCTCCAAGTCAGGGCCTCTTCCAGAATGTTCTTCTCACGGAGTCCAGAACGTGAGGGTTAGTAGGTCAGCGTCACACATTGAGAGTCAAGCGTGTGCCGGGGAGGTGGGGTGGGGGGGCAGTCAACTATCAGGCAGGAGAAGGGGTTCTGACCCAGATGCCCTGTTCTTGAGGTTGGCTCCATGTCTAAGAGGTACCTCCAAGAGGCAGGATTTGACGCCAGTGACCAGAGCGGATCCATGGCGGCCCTGGGCAGCCCACTGACCTCTTGCAAGCTAAGCCAAGCGCCAGGCTCCTGAGGACCAGCGCATGCTCTCTCATCCCACCCCTGGAGGGGCTGGCGTGTGCATCTCTACAGAACTCAAGGCGTCCAGGAAGTCCGCCGAGGCAGGACTTGATACTCAAAAAGAAAGTGTCCTTGGATGATGCATCCTAAGTGAAGCGGACACAGCAAGGGTCATTTCTCCCCAAGTATGAAATAGCAGCATGGGAACACCAGTAGGCCCGGGTCTCTGGCTCTGAGCTGGACAGTAACTGCAACTCAGCACACCGCGTCTTGCCCCCACACATGCACACGTGCACACACGCATGCACATGACGGCCTCTCCTTCATGGCAAGATGCCATGGAGCACACACCCCACTCAGCCTGGCCTCCTCGTCTGAAGTCCTTCGAGGGCTAACGGCAGCTGAGGTCAAGAGTCTGGGGACTGTCTCTCTTAACTGGAGCAAATATTCTTGGTGGCCCCGCTGACCCCCACTGCACAGGGTATCATGTTCTAGAAGCTGCTAGAACAGCTTCCAGCTCAGTGGCTGGGCATTGAGGGCTTCAGTGGCCCCCCCTTGTGAACACTCACAAAAAACTTGGGGCTCCACGATCCATTCACATACCTGATGGGGAAGTTGACTTCCATGTATTGACATTGCCCCAAAAGCCCAAGGAGAGACTTTAATAACAGCACCACCATAATATTTCACAGCACACAAGAGTCGAGGCTGCTGCCTATGACCTGCTCAGCGCTGGGCTCTAAGCTACAGACAAGCCTGAAACTCGTTCGGCCCCAGCAGCCCTAGGACGCAGACACCAGCACGATCCCCATTTGACCCATGAGACAACAGACACAGCACGGTGACATCCTTGCCCGAGGCTGTACAGTTAGGAAATGTCAGAGGCGAGATCCAAACACAGGAAATCGGGCTCCAGAGTCTGCGCTCTTGATACTGAAAAAGTGGATGACCCTGTACGATTCGACATGAGTAAAACGAACAGGACAGGGATAACCACTCTCCAAGTACCAAAGGTTAGCACGGAAAAGAGAGCCACTGCCTTGGTGGACCTGGTATGTCTTCAAGGCGGGGTCCTGGGGATGAATTAGATGCCGAGGGTTAGTGGACCAGGTCACACACACCAAACACGACATGCACACTCAGGTACCAAGTCACAGCAGGATGAGAAAACACTGCCCCACACCAGCGCCGACCCGCCATCAGCCCGGGCTGGTGACTGCCCGCTTGGGAAGCAGGGACCCAGACCACACACACAGTGCATGCTTTGGGGCCCACCCCCACACAAAACAAGGGGAGGGGATGTCCCCGCGGCCTCCACCAAGCCGCCCGGGTGCCCGGGAGGCCGCCTCTGCAAAGTGGTGCCCCAGGACCAACTTGCCACACACAGAACGGACACGCGTGTCATGCACACACATACCGCATCCCTCGCTGCGTGTGGGCTGGGTCCAAGACAAGGTTTGATGCTCACAGAGAGCTTGCCCTTGTATACTCCATGTCAACAAGCCGAATATACAAAGGGCAACCTCGCTATAAGCACCAAACAAAAACGGGCAGGTTCAGCGCTATCATTCACGGGGCCAGCCTCGTCTCCCGGATTCATCCTAGGGAGGATGGGAGATGCAGAATCAGCGGCCCAGGTGGCAAACACCCCCTGCCAGGTGTGTGCCCGCTGGTCGGCTCTCCATCCCAGGGAGCCCAGGGAGGGGCAGACGCTGATGCCCTTCGCTGACATTGCTGCAGATCAGGACGGGCTCCTCAAGAGATCAAGCCCCTGGGTGCCCTAGTGTGCACAGAGCTCAGCGCCTCACTGTCTGCAGAAGGACCCTGGGGTAGACCTGCTGTCTCTTCCCTAGCATGGACACCTCCTCCAGGAAGTTTTTCTAATGATGCACTGTGCACCCAGGGCCAGGGATCTAGCAAATTACGTGGAAGATAAAGCAAAGGCCCTGTGGTCACCATCCCCATCTCCCACAGAGGCACTGACACCTGGGTCTCCCTGCCCTGCTGCCCTCCTGGAGGGTGGCACTATGTTCATGAAATCGGGCTGGGAAAGGTTTGATACTGAACAGGAGAACCCCACACGCCACCGAGGAGCAGAGAAAGCAGCCGCCCAGTGGCCTCACCCCCAGACAGGCCCTTCAGAAAGGGGCAGGCCAGGTGATGACTGCACCCGGTGAGCAGGTGACCCACTGCCGGGCGGGATGCTCACCTCTCCTCGACGGGACAGTCCCATTCCTTAGACTGGGGCAGCTGCCAATGCCCCTCCCGGTGCAGGCTCAGGTCCGGAAGCTGCCCAGGGCAGGCGGGGCATGAAAAGCAGCCGGTCACATGGCCCGAGAAATGTCTCCGCACACACAGGACAGAGCCTGCGACCATCGACCAGCGCCCCCTCTTCAGGCCATCGCCCTAGGAGTGAACAGAATGCTGGCAGTCAGAGGACGGGGCACACACCGAGGTAGAAGCAGCTGCCCTCTGACCTTCCAGCATCCACGTACCTGGAGCAGGGCTGCCGGCCCCGCCGGCTCACCCCCGAGCTGGGTTCCTGTGCAGGACTTGAATCACGAGCGACAAGCACAAAGAGCTCGCACAGATCCGGCCCAAGGGCCGTGTGTGCCAGATAATGTCCACCGCCATGCACCAGAGCAGAGCACTAGTGAGCGAATCCCTTCCCAAGACGGGTACCGCCTCCGGGAAGCCCTCCAGGGGGTTTGGTGGTTCAGGTGTGGAACCTTTATAAACAAAGTCGGGGCTCTGTGGCCTGTGGTCACTCATGTTACCTTTGAAATGGTCCGACATCACACTCTCCCTTCTAAGGTTGATGCTCTGAGCAGGGAGCCTCCAGGCGTGGTGACTTGGTACCGAGAAAGGGCAGGTCCAGGTGCGCAAGACTTGTCCTTTAAAAAGCAATCCAGTGTTACCCTCAGTGCAGGCGGCAGCCCAGGCAAAAGGCCCTCCCCTGCCCACAGTGTGGCGCGGGCTTCCGCCAAGGAAGGACATGGAGTCCCAGATGCGGGGGGAGGGGCAGCGACACAGCCACAGCCCACGTTCAGGGACCAGGAAATGGGGACGTACCTGAGAGGGGGCTGACATCACAGGCCTGTCCTGATGATGGAGCCGAGCCAAGAGCCGTCTCAGACACAGTTTGATACGCAAATAAGAGTCTCCCCTTGTATATTCTCCATTAATAAAGTGAACATACAAAGGGTATCCTCTTTTCAAGTACCAAAGAGACGGTCAAGGAGCAGGCGCGGACCAGGCCGGGTCCACCAGAGTGGACATCTCCACCTGCGGGGCTGAGGGCGGGTGGCTGGCTCTGGAGCTGGCCCTGCCCCTGGCACTGGGACCCAGCCTTGAAGGGTGTCACATTCAGGACGCCCTGCTGGCGGAACTGCCTCCTAAACAAGGGGATGGGATGACGGGGTCATCCCGTGGATGGAATCCGCATGCAGCGGGAGCCCGCTTCCAGAGCGTGGCGTCACGGGAGGACGGCACCGCCTGTCTCTGATGGGAGCTGCGGGTGGGGCTCAGCAAACCTTCAGACTCGGAGTCCTTGGAGGAAGGTGTCCGCCGCCCTCAGAGCTGACTGCTGCAACCCATGGTCGTCCTCCTCTGAGCCTGGAGGGCACGGGAAGCATCTGAGAAACGGCTGGATCCCAGAAGGTGTTACCTGTACCTGCCTCGAAACAGAGAAAGCAGGCCCTGTGTCAGACTCCAGGGACACCCGAGTCCTGATGGCCACACTCTTCCCCATGAGGCCTACTCAGGTGCATCTGCACTGGACGATGTCCCCAAAGGACTGGCCGGCGTGGTCAGTGACATTCCCGACGAGAGGGGGCAGGCTGAGGGAACGCCACCCAGTCACTTGCCTTAGAGTGGCACAGAGGGCAGCGTCCTTCACTCCAGCTCCACACCTTCTCCAGGATGAAGCCACAGGGGAGCCACCCAGGTGACTAGCACCGCCCACTCCGCACTGGTCCCCTGGCCTGTCGTCCACGTGTGCGCCGAGGGGTGCAATCAGGGGTCTTCCAGGTGCGATGACTTGGTACCGAGAAAGGGCCGGTCCAGGTGCGTGAGACTTATCCTTTAAAAAGCAAGCCACCATTACCCTCAGCGCAGGCGGCAGCACGTGCAAAAGGCCCTCCCCTGCCCCTGCCAGCGTGGTGAGGCCTCCAGGCATCCCTCTAGTGGGAGAACCTGGGGCCAGGGGTGCAGGGGGTGGGGACCAGCAGCACAGCCACAGCCATGACCAGGAAACAGGGACATACCTGAGAGACGCTGATGTCAGAGGCTTGTCCTGAAGATGGAGCCGGGCGGAGCCGCGTTGAGCCAAGAGCCGTCCCAGACAGTTTGATACGCAAATAAGAGTCTCCCCCTGTATACTCGCCATTAAAAAAGTGAACATACAAAGGGTATCCTCTTTTCAAGTACCAAAGAGCAGGTCAAAGAGAGGGTGAGGACCAGGCAATGTGTTCACCAGAGCGGGCGTCTCCGCCTGAGGGGCCCGGGGCCGAAGGCGCGCGGTGAGCAGCTCGTCTGGTTGGCTCTGGAGCCGGGCCCTGCAGCCTGCACGCTGCGACCCAGCCCTGAGGTTGGCTTTATTTCCAGCATCACTCCAACACGGGACCGGATTCCAAAAGACAGGGCAATCCTGCACGACTTAACATAAAATGAATGGAAAAAGGTTGACACCCCTTCATGGCCTACAAAACCACCCTGGAACATGGACCGCCGCCTCTGCCAAAGCCACCGCCTCCAGGAAGTCCCGCTGATGAGCACGGAGCCAAGGGGGCTCAGGCCGACAGCAACAGGCAACATGAAGGAGAAAGGAAACAACAGAAAACCAGCCTCCATGACCTACCACACGTTCACAAATCATGCGGCAGTGTTAAGACAAGCATCCCTTCTGAGTCTGGCGCCATGCTCAGAAAGCTACGAGCGCAGTAAGCTTTTACTCCAAAGCCTTCACCTAGGACAAGTTTCTCCAGGGGAAAATGAAATCCCTAGGGCCGATTCTAACTAAACAGTGACACCAGACTCTATCCATCACGGTGTCAAGTCACCTATGGACAGAGGACACTGAGGGACGGAGGCCTACGGTCCCGGAGCAAGTCCTGGGGCCAGCCTTACTTGGGACAGGCACCAGCCCCCCTCCCCTTAAGCAGATGGTTAAGGCCCAAAGGTCACTCCAAGGACGGGCTGGGACTCACATTTCCGTGAGGCACTGACAGCCATCGCCCTCCTGTCAGCTACCTCGAGCTCTCATCTGAGAAGGCCTGCCGCAGCAGGGACCCCGTCAATGCTTTGTCTCTCTGTGAAACGAGTTCCCCAAGAGAGCCACTGTTTTCTAAGCAGAACAGCAGCTCTGAAAAGAAAACCCCTACATCATCCCCAAAGCCAGCATCTCCTCTAGAAAGTTAAAAGGTGCATGAGATCGGGAGGGTGAGAGCGCCAGATCAGAAGCCGGAAGAAAGAGCCCCAAGTCTGGCGGGCGGCCGTGGAGTCGCGTACCCGGGGGCTGCGGCTCGGGTGAGGCTGGTCTCGATCCCACGAAGCCTTCCCAGGCAGGGTCTGCTCCTCGCAGAGAGCTTGCCCTTGCATATTCATTGCAAGTAAAGCAAACACACAAAGGATAACCTCTCTCCAAGTAGCAAACGATAGGACGGATGGGAAAATCGTGCTCGTTGCGACGCGGCTGGCGTCGGCTCCCTGCGGCAAACGGATTCGATACGCAGAGTTAGGGGGCAGGGGGCAGGGTCTGTGGGCACACTGTGCGCCTGAGGCAGTACCACGCATCCATCCCCCCAGATCCCGGAGTGACCCCCCACCCCACCCCCGCCAGACCCTTCCTGGAGTCGGCAGCCCACCGAGGTATTCTCTGAGATGGGATCGGTTACAGAAAGAGAAGATTCCAGAAAACGTGTCATTAACATGGTGAACATACAGAGAGCAAGGCCTCGTCACAACCCATCATGCACTGCGGGCAAGCAAGCGGCTGGCATACAGGCAGCAAGCATGTCGTCAGAAGCACGCGGCGCTAGCGAGTCCGTCCTGTCTCCCGGAGGGGTGCCGAGAGCACCCTTGCTCCCGCGGCGTCTTCACAGCGTCGGTCGGAGGTTTCCAAGCAGCATTTGATACTGAAAACGTGGATTTTCCTCTATGATTAATCATAAATAATGTACTCATAGAAGGAGAATCTACCTTTTAAATACCAAAGAAGGGTTCTGTCCAGGAAAACGTGAATCTGTGCTTGCTTGCATCTTCAAAAACCAAAGTCCCGTAGAATAGCCAGGTCTCTCCAGAGAACAGGCGTGACAGATCCCACCCCCCGCCCCCCAATACACAGTCGCTGCATCGGCTTCGCAACCCTGTGCCTGAGCATACCCTGTTAATTCGAAGGCGACGTGGGTCCCACCATTTTTTTTTTACCTACCCAGGATCTACAGTGTCTTCCAGAAATAGGTCCAAAGTAGCATTTGATACTGAAAACATGGATTTTCCTCTATGATTAATCAGGAATCACGTAAACATAGAAGGAATATCCACCTTTTAAATACCGAAGGAGGACTGTGTTCTGGAAAGGACAAATCTGGGCGCAGCTCAGGAGAAGCGCATGCAAAGCGGCACAGCGGGACGCGGCGGTGACGACGCACCGTGGCCCCTGCTCCTAACGGTGACGGTCGCCAGGCAGATGGCAGGAAGGAAGCGCATACTCCACTGCCCGCCATCTTTCCACTTACCCGGGAGGGCCCAGCCCGGCCTCGCCTCCCTGCCCAGGGTCTCCGTCCTGCAAGGAACCTTCCCAAGGCAGCATTTGATACTGAAAATGTGGATTTTCCTCTATGATTAATCATCAAACACGTAATCATAGAAGGAAAATCTACCTTTTAAATACCAAAGAGGGGTTAATCCTGGAAAGCGTGGCGTCTGCACGATCCGCCAACAGCAAAAGTGACATTGTATAGAAAAGACCGGCTGGCGTGGAGAGAGTGTGACAAGAGACCCTAGCCTCAAGGTCGCCTGAGAGCCTCCAAGGTGAGTGGTGGTCCACAGACATGGCGGGAACCGAGCTCACACTCCGGGGTCCCCCTCTCCCACGTACCCTACGGGGGCAGTCTACTGTCCCCCGCCGGTGGCTCCCATCACTTCAGGCCTATTCCCAAGCAGCATTTGATACTGAAAACGTGGAATTTCCTCTATGTTTAACCACAAATACCATAAACATAGAAGGAATATCCACCTTTTAAATACCAAAGAGTTAGTCCTGGAAAGCATGAACCTAAGCAGAAACTGCCAGAAGTCAAGCTTGCCCAGGACCGGCACCCTCACGTGCGCCTCCTGGGGTGGTGACGCTGAAGCCACACCCCGCGGAGGACACAGAGCCCGTGATAAACCTCACTGACAAACGCACGGGTTCTGGGAAGCCCCTTCCGTCCACTGCCTGGGGCCAGGAGGGAGGGGTGACCTTCCCTGTTCCTGGAGGGGATTTTGCATTCAGAAATGTCTTAAAAATAACTTCGGATACCAAAAATGTGGGTCTCCCCTCTATGATTAACCATCAATCCCGTAAGCATAGAAGGCACACCCACCTTTTGAATATCAGAAATTGAACAGCCCTGGAAAGCACCGACTTGCTCAGGGGTCATGGAAAGATGGCACAAGGCTGCCAAGCACAGCTGAGAGCCGGGGAGGATGCCTGGTGCGAGACCATGCCCCTTCCACTCAGACGATGGACTCATGACTGGCACCTGATCTGGGGTCTGCCTTGCTGTCACCTGCCCCGGTGGGAGTCACCCTAATGTCTCTCCCCGGATGGAAAGCTCACAACCTGGAGTGTCTCACAAACAGCACTACATTCTGAAAAAGTAGATGTTTCAAAAGCTCACCATAAAGAAAGTAAGCAGAATGGGGATTTCTGTCCTTTAAGTTCCAAAAATGCCAGGGACCAAAAGAAAAAAAAAAAACCTGCAGGGTCCCATGAGCAGCACCTCACACGGGTCTCCTGAGGCACCGGTGGCAAAGGTCCTGTCAAGGTGTGAGCTAGAGCATCGGTTCACATACCTTGGGGGACGGAGAATACCAAAGGATGATCCGGAAAAGGGGGGTTTGTGTGCACAAGGGTCCGACAGGCAGGGCCCAGTACGTCGATGGATGGGCTGTCAGGAGCAGGCAAATAGATGACAGTATCTGTTCAAACAACTGAGTAACAGCAGAGTGTGATGTTCGCCAGCCACCACTGTCACACCACCAGGTCCCCCCAAAACCAGCACAACTTCCAGAAAAATCATTTTGGGGCAGGTCAACTACAGTGGATTTATAGAAATAGGGGCTGTGAATCCTCAGTAAAACACACCTCCCACAGGAAAAGAAAACGAGGCACGGAGAGTTCCAAATCCAGTCCCCATCTGCAAGGTCACTATCGCCTCCAGGAAGCCCTCCTACAAACAGATTCAGTGCTGAGGACCAATGGGCCGGGCAACATATCCCATAAACACAGCACTCGTTCTATGGCCAACTCTCCATTCTCAGTCCCCCCGGGGGCCCTATACCAGTCTCGCCTTTCTAAAGATGGAGTGAGTTCAAGAGTCTTCTACTTGAAAAACCACTGCTGCTCGCGAAGGCAGTCAGGCATTCCTCCTAAGGGGGCTGGAGGCCCAAGGTCAGAGGGCCAGATAATACCCATGGTCTACAGAGCCAGAGTCCCGCCTCTGCAGTTGCAGCTGTTAGGGAACCCAGCCTGACTCCCCCCAGCTCCCCCGGCCACGATGTGTCATGAACACAGTTGATACCCACAGACATGTGAGCTTCACACAGTGAAGCAGTCAGGAATAACCAAGACGTGGCTGCTTAGGGGATCCCATGGTCTAAGTGAGAAGAAAATATTTTCTGTATCCAAACGTGGTTCACGTACCCAGGAGTGGTCCTTGCAAGCATGGCTGTGCAGGGTGTGCTCCTGAGGAGTGACTCCGGCCAGGTGAGCGGGTGGCTGGTTGTTTTAACTGAAATGCAGGCAGCCAGAAAGGTCCCAGACAGTGAGGAACCCAGGACTCCTCGCCAGGGGGCCCGGGGCTCCTGGGTACCCGGGGTGAGACAGCACCTGCTCCCTGGACCATCAGGTATGGGGTGTCACTGATAACCCCAAGTGCCCTACAGGATCAGACTTGTTTGAGAGAGTGCCTCTAACTGGCTTCACCTCATCCCTACCTGGGCCCCACCTCCTCCTGGAGTAGCCTTCCTTAAAAGAACTTTCCCAGCTCACCTGCCAGGGCTCCCCCTCCCTGCTGGAATAACAGGGGTGTGGCTTCTGGGAGACTACTGGGTGGGGAGCCAGACCCATTAGGTGAGACAGGACCCAGGGCATCTGAAAGGTGTTCAAAGCCCTTAGGGTCACCTTCTCTCAGGCAGCTGGAATTTCTAACTCTCAAGCTAACAGGGAATATGGCCTTTACCCCAAAATTAAAACTGCTGGGCATGGTGGTGCACACCTATAATTCCAGTAATTGGGAGGCTGAGAAAGGAGGATCACAGGTTTGAGGTCAGCCTCAGCAACTTAGTGAGGCCTTCAGCAACTTAGTGAGATTCTGTCTCAAAATTTAAAAATAGGGCTAGGGTGTAGCTCAGAGGCAGAATGCCCCTGTGTTCAACCCCCAGTACCAAATTTTTAAAAAATTATTATTAAGCTGGGCGTGGTGGCACACACTTGTAATCCCAGTACTTGGGAGGCTGAGACAGGAGGATTGCAGGTTCGCAGCCAGCCTCAGCTACTTAGTGAAGCCCTATTTCAAAATAAAAAATAAAAAATAGGGCTGAGGGTATAGCTCAGAGGTAGAATACCCCTGGGTTCAATCCCTAGTACAGCAAATAAATAAATAAATAAATAAATAAATAAATAAATACACAATTATTAAAATAACATTATGTTAAAAGAAGTTGTATAATAAAGCATCAATATGCCTGCCACGTATTCATAAAAATTCCCACCTTCATCTCCCATTTGCCACTGTTACTTTTTCAGCATTCTTTATATATTCTTCTAGATGATAAACTTTGGAAATCCAGAGATCACATATTGTATATTTGAGGATTCTTCTCAAAATCTGGAAACCGTGTTAAACGTGTTTTGTTCCTATTTCTTTGTCAGTTCTTTGCAAAGAAATTGCTATTGTAAAACCTAATTTTTTGAATGTATAGATTTACCTTCAGAAACAAGATTATATAGTGATCCATTCGATACATTCTCAATCCTCAAAGTAAAAACTAAATAAAGTAAAGCGCTTGCCATCTGGCGGACCATCTGCTCACAGACCCTCAGCAAGGGACTGACTGACACCCCTATCCCTTTTCTGAACTTGACACCACGAACAGCCAAGTCCGTCAAAGAGTCATTTTATGCTAAAAAGAGGCTGACCTTTAGTATCTGTCACGCAGCTGACATCTTAGGGACCACCTCCCTCTGGGCTTCTCAGACTGGCCGCTGCAGCCCTGCCTCTCCACCAGCTGCCAGCACATCCTGAAAAAAAAAAAAAAAGCAGCCGATGAGGGTCAATGTGCAGAGGACATCCACAGCCAGAGGTGCAATGCTCGCTGGGGGCCCGCCTCTGACCCTCTGACGTACCCGAGGCAGTGCAGGTCACAGTGACCACCCCAGCATGGGCAGCGGGGCTCAGCCAAAATGGAAGACAAGACGAAGCGCCCCTCTGCAAGAGAACTATACATGCCAGGCACCACTGGATCATCGTCCTTCAGGTTCCTCAGGTGACACGGAACCAGAGTCCCCTCCAGGAGGGCTGAGGGTCCTCAGGCAGGTGTTGTCGATGGAGTGCACAAGTGTCCTCTGCTCCCACAGCCCCGTTGCTACTGAGAGGAGGCTGGCCAAGAGCCATTCGTCATAAAGAAAAGGAGTTCTCTGGGGAAGCCTGTCTCGGAGCACCATGGCACAGAACTCGCCATAGAGCCCCGCGGTGCCTCCTCTGGGAAGACAGCCTAAGGATGGAATGAACACGGAGGGTAGAGACAATGGTGGCGTCTAGACAAGGCACCCATTCTGTGGCTAGCCAGTCCTTGCCTGGTCCTGATTTGAAGCTGACACCACCGTTCCTCCTCTGTCAGTGGCACAAGGAGTGCACCCCCTGAGAGGCAACCATCACCTATGGAGATCGGGCTGGAGGATCCGTCTCCAGCAGAAAGACCCCTACCGGGCACCCCAGGGGCCTCTGCCTCCCACCACAGTGTGTCCCCAGTCAGTTCCCCTGGGTGTGTGGGCGGCCGGACGCCAGATGCCATGTCCTAGTTACAATCCAGGCAGCTGACAACCGTGCACTTTCTCTCTCTCTCTCTCAAGGATGGTTATTGGTTATCTGCTTTGCTGCTGCTTCTATTTTGTTTATTTTTTTTTTACCTGTTCTCATCTGTACTCTCCCAGTGTTAGGGAATTCTTCCCGGCCTCCCACACGGTGGGCGGGTGAGTGTGTGACCAAGGTCTTGCCGACTATGCCCATTGTTTTCCCTGAACCAATAACACACAAAGCTGATGGGGGGAGAGGCCTCAGGCAAATCCTCCACATACATACCACGCAACACCAAGATCCCTTCTCCAAAGTTCCATCAAGGCCAGGGAGCTCTTCGAGGTGAGATTTGATACCGAAAAAGAAGTGCACCATGTTTGTTTCGTCACATATAAAGCGAAAATAACATGGGCAACTTCTTTTCAGGCACCAGAGATTAGCACCTGCTCCCCTCCAGCAGTGTACCTGGGAGGGGAAGGACATGAGGGTAAGGTGTGGCAGCAGGGTGGGGCAGAGGTGGCAATTAAATGCTGCACCTGAGAGAAGGGGAAAGGAGAGGGACTGGCTCACCCTGGAGGAGGCTTACAGCTGGAAGTCCCGCAGGCTTCGAGGTCTGGAGCAAACGTGAAACATGGAAGTCCTCTGCTCCCGAGTCCCAGGACGTCTTCCTGGGCAGAATCCGAGAATCTGGGCAGAGGGACCCTGCACTTGCTATCACCCCACAAACACTCACAGGAGCATCGCTTCAGAGAAAATGGGTGGTGCTGGGTGCCGAGATGGAAGCTTCTCTCTGGGTCAGTGGCTCTTGCCAATCTTCTTCTCCAGATGGGCGAACAAGACTATGGAATCAGGTGGAGTGAGTTCCAGTGCAGCATCTCTCTGAGCCGTCCATCTGCTTGTGTGCCTGGCGTGGTTCCACTCCCAGGTCTTGTCCTTAGGCTCCTGGCTGCTCCTGGCTCCCCAGAGGCGGAGTTTGCTTCTCAAATACTGACAGTGACTTGTGACTTGTGACAGATACAGCAAACCCATCACAGAGAGCAAGGAAGAGCAGAGACAAGAGGATGATGGTAGCTCCCCAGTCAGCATGGCTACAGGAAGTCCTCCCTGGGAGCAACGGCAGGAAGTCCTCCCCAGTCAGCACAGCTATAGGAAGTCCTCCCCAGGGGCGATGGATGCTAAGGGCGAGGAGTAGGAAGAGGTCTCCTTCAGGTCTCCTGGAGAGGGGCAGTGATCCTTCCCTGGACACAAAACACGTTCATCTTGCATTATTTGTCATTTGTAAATAAAGCACCATGACAATGTGTTTGAAATACGAACAGTAAATCCACAAGAAAAAGTCACTTTTCAGTGAGAACCCGCCTTAGCTGGGACAAAGAGGACAGCTCACCAAAAGAATACATCGCTGAAAGGATTCCAGTCCCCCTGGCAGCAGCGTGGAGTCGTGTATTCCTATCACAGTAAAACCCAACTCAAACTGGCTTAAAAAATAAGGGGGTATATAGATTTATATAACTGAAAGGTACAGAGGCAAGGTTTGATCCAGATCCCAGATGGAACCCTGTCACCCAGGTACCCAGCTAGGTTTTTGTCCAACTCCCCAATCTGTCTTTCATGGTACAGGATTTTTCTGTGTGTGTGTGTGTGTGTGTGTGTGTGTGTGTGTGTGTGTGTGCCGCGTGCGTGCGCATGTGTGGTTTTGGGGATTGAACCCAGGAACATTCTACCTCTGAGGTATACTCTCAGCCCCATTTTATCTTTTAAACAGGGTCTCACTAAATTGCAGAGGGCCTCACTAAATTGCTGAGGCTGACCTCAAACCAGTGATCTTCCTGTCTCTGCCTCCCAAGTACTAGGGTTATAGGTGTATGCCACCACGCCCAGCACAGGTCTCCCTTTCTGTGTTTGCACAGCCCCATGCACTCTCTTCTTGCTCCTTAAATGGCCACGGGGTCTTCAAACCCCACACATACAGCTGAAGGGAACAGAGGGAGTCTACTTTGGCAGTTTGGTCAGGAGAGAAAGACATATTTCCTCCTCTAGAAGCCTCAGCATGCATCTCATTGGTTCAGCGGGAGTAGCAGCCCTGCATCTCATTGGTTCATAGGGGACAGTGACCCTGCATCTCATTGGTTCAGCAGGGGTAGCAGCTTATCTGTGAACCAGTCACAGCTGCGAAGGGGAGGGATCACTCAATCCACTTAACCCCAGGCTGGTGGAGGAGAGGGGAGGGTGAATTCAACTCAAGAAGGGAGCTTGATAAAAAAAATCGGGAAATTGGGGAAGGAAGAGCAGATGAAGGGTGGCAAAATCTTGACCCATGTCCCCTACAAAGCCAACAAGCCTCCTCCGAAGATGACAGCCGAACTGAGAAGTCTTCGATGCAGAATAGGATACTGAAAAAGAAGTGCACCGCGAATGTTTCGTCACAAATAAAGCGAAAAAAACACGGGCAACTTCTCATTAAGCACCGCGTGTCCACCGTGGAAGGATGCTGCCGCTCCGCGTGGCGCCTCGCAGACTTCCTGAGAGCGAACCGGCATCATTAGTGCAACAGGCAGCACGTGGCCCGGGTGCACTGCAGAGGGCCCCGGGTGTCCCCTCCACAGGGTGGCATGGCTCACGGGCGGGATATGGACAAGTCATGGGGTTTTAGCTTTTTGAGTCTCCTGAAGTATCACAGAGCAACATGGAAACACCAGTGTTGCTTCCCCAAGTCTTTTCGGGGATAACTGAGGAGGGATGAGAGAGTTGTCATGACTTCCCCAGCTGTGGAGAGGTGGACGGCAATGTCTTCCCTGCCCCAGGATATTGTCACAAGATGGGTACCGGAAGGATATTTTCATGTTTGTCAAAACCAAACATGCCTCCTGGGTGACAGAGTCTCAAGGGGGTGGAATGCCCTCAGGCCTGGACGCAGGGCCCAAGGCTGAGCCCCAGCTAAGGAAGCGCTCCCCAGGGCAGACAGGAAGCTGGCAGTGGAGGAGTTATGAAGGAATAATGAATGAATCCCAGGTGGACAATGGACTTGCAGGGTCCAATCTCTCCCCCAGGCCTGTGCACACACTTTGGTCACGCTTCCTCATGGGCGGAGGGGACCTCAGCACCCCCTGTCTTGGGGTTGGGCCATGTGACTTGCTTTGGCCAATGACACATAGGCAGGAAGTGTCAGTTACCAGCCTCAGTCGGACTCCACTTACTTTCTTGTGCCTCTGCCAACCGCCGCAGGAACGGTGTGCCCAGGAGCCCAGGAGGAGGGTGAGAGGCCCTCCAGGACTCGGCCTCATCTCCAGAAGTCGTCCTAGACATGGAGGGAATGCCTGGGATTAGTGGATAGAATGCGTGCTCTCAGACAAATGTCCACTGTCATATGACAGCCCCGACACCCTCCCCTGAGGTTGGTGTCACACCCTGAATGCATCTCAAGTGGGGTCTGGTATTGAGAAGCATCCGGCATGACTGGGTCCTCATGAGTCGAGCAAATGTGGACAACGGACGCAAGGAGCACCGACAGCAAAGCGTCCTTCCGCAAGCGAGAGTGTGGATGGAGAGCTTGCCAGGGAGGGGCTGGGCTCCAGCGGTAACGACCCTGGAGCGGCACCTCGGTCCCCGTCCGTTACTCCCCGCCAGAGCTATCGCCACCGACGGCCCTGTCTGGATTCTGGCTTCATATCCAAGAAATCCTCCAGGGTGGCATTTACCACGGAAAAGAGATGGACCATGGAATACCCATCATGCGCACAACGAGCCCAGCAGTCTCTCCTCAAGTACCCCAGAACAGGGCTGACATCCCAAACATCAACACCCCCATCAGGGAGCTCTCTCTCTCTCTCGCACACACACCACCCTCCCAAGGATCGATGGAACCTGTCGCAGGGAACACACACACAAACACACACACACACCCAACATGTGCTGTGGGGCAGGCCTTCCCCTTGTGGGGCACCAGTCCCAAGAGCTCATCCCTGACATGGTCTGTGTCAGGCTAACAGCCCTCCTGGGCAGAACTGACACTGAGGATTGCTTATGTCCCTTTTTAAAAGGTAGGAGAAGGAGCCCCCCTCAGAGACAGCCCCTCTTCAACTGCTGCAGGTTCACCCTGGCCCCAAATCCTCCCACATCTTCTCCAGTGTCCATGTGCACCAGGACGTCATCCCACAGATGGATCGGGCGCGGGTGGATAGTGAAACAGGTGACCTACATCATAAATGAAGTGCACGTCACCGGTCTACCATCCCCTCAGCTCCCTGGAGCCTGGCAGGCACTACAGTCCCTTCAGTGACGTTGCTGGTGTGTCCCGAGAGTCATCCGAGAAGGACCTCACACCGCAGGGACACCACCCACACTGGCCCTTCTCCACACTGGGCTTCCCTTCCCAGCATGGCTCCGTGGGAGGGCTGGTCCTGAGGGCCACCCCTCCATGACACCTGTCACACAGCTGGCCTTCCTTGAGTCTACCCAGAGTGGAGCTGGAATCGTCCCTGCCCTGAAGGCGGCATCGGGAACAGGAAGTGCCTCCAGGGTGGGATTTGATACTAAAAAAGAGGTTTCCCGTGTATGTTTCATCATAAATAAAGAGAAGACAACACGGACAACCTCTCCTTCAAGTATCGAAGATTAGCACGGATCAAAACGAAAACCAAAACGAAAACGAAAAACAAAACTGCTGAATCTTCGCCGATGTTGGTGTCACCTGCTGGAAGTTTCCATGGCTCTACATTGCACGAGACCGACCAGGTATCCCAGGTCTTAGAGGAGAGTCTGGTGTAAATGTCTGCTTTCTGGTGTTGGAGGTTGGCCCAAAGCCTTCTAAGACCCGATATTGAAAACAAGTCACCCATGACATACTTTCTACTGGGACAGAGCTTCTTTTGTGTACCACCTCTCTCCGGGTACTGGTGCTTCCTTGACAGTGGGACCATCCGGAGCCCCCTGGATATTGCGCAGGCCTCAAGAAGTGTCCCCGGAAATACTGGATTCATCCCTGAAGTCAGTCCATCGGGAGAGTTCGCTCGGAATCTGGAATTCTGTGGCAAGAAGCCGGTGGGCGGTCTGAAGTGAGCTGACACTTAGGCCCGGTGTGGAGTCGGCAGTGGGTCCAAGCGGCTTCTAGGCCAGGTGTGATTCTAAAAACAGATGGACAGAATCTTCTCAGTGGGAAGTAAAATGAACTTCCCCAAAACCTCCTACAGAGGTAGGAAGGGGGAAGCCGGGAGCAGCCATACCCTGTCCCCAGATAGAACTCCAAGGAGCCCCTGCAGCGGCCATCCATGTGGAGTGAGGGATAAAAACGAGTTTCATTTCCTGAAGATCACTTGCCAAGTGTTTGTGCAACTCCAGGTTGGCTTTTCTTTTCTTTCTTTCTTTCCTATTTATTGTGTGTGTGTGTGTGTGTGTGTGTGTGTGTGTGTGTGTGTGTGTGTGTGTTACTAGGGACTGAACCCAGAGGCATTCTAAGTCTGAGCTATTCCCCTAGCCCTCTTCATGTTTTGTTTTGCAACAGGGTCTCACTAGGTTGCTGAGGTTCTGGCTAAATTTCTTTTCTTTCTTTTTTTTTTTTTTT
>PVJS01025151.1:0-28097 GCA_004027185.1 Glis glis
ACACACACACACACACACACACACACACACACACACACACACACACAACAAAAGTGCACATGTATTTTGCTTAATAATTTTATATTTGTTGGTCATTATGCTACCTTGCAGGACTGTTCCTTCAGGTGGCGTTGGACTGACCTAATTCTTTTTTGTAGGTCTCAAGAATAACTAGAATGTGTTGGGGATGCAACATTCTGACTGGCTAGAACACTTGAGCTTTGCTCTAGTTGTCCCTAGAAACAAACTGTCCTTCAATACTTTAGCCCAATGAGCCATGTTCCCAGGGTATGGAACCTGGAGGGAGAGCAGTTTTACAAGGTCCCTCAGCTGTTGTACAAGTAAAGCTTGTACAAAACTTCATCCACCTAGACAGCTTTCTTGAGGCTAGAGCATCTGGTCAGCTTTCCTGAGGCTTTGAGGATTCAAATTTTGTAATGATCCCAAGTATTCTGTCATTCCATGTTGCTTATTTGTAAGTAATAAATCCACTTCATATAATTTGTTGTATGTGAATATTTTCTCACAAGTCTCAGGCACGTTAGCAATCAGTGAGGAGAAAACCTAGTCTGTGTGTGTAATAGTTTTATAACTATTATATAATCTCTTGTCATGTTGCTGGGAAGCAGAGAGACAGAAAGGAAGGAAGGGGCCAGGGACAAAATAAAACCTTCAAAGTTACATCCCCAGTGATCTACCTCTACCAAATATGCCTCGCTTCCTAATGTTTCCCCCACATCCCAATAGTACCATTAGCCAGGGATAAAATCCTCAACATATGAGCCTTTGGGGAACATGCCAGATCAAAACTATAACAGATATCCACTTATTTTTTTTTTAGTAAATGATTACCATAATGGCTGTTTGTATGTTCTAGTCTCAACAAACCAAAGGCTTTCCTAAAACAAACAAACAAACAAAAAACTTCAGGATAAACAAAAGGAAGACAAAAGCTGAACTATAGTGTGTGCTATAGAGTTCTAAGTTATAAATTTTTTATCCGTATTCATGAAAGGCTGATAATCTATAAACCTGTGTCTTACCATCATACCATATATCAGTGTTGGAATTTATAGAATAAGTACCTTCCTATAAAATATGTTACCTGAATTTAATGTTGTTGTTTCAGTTTCAGGTAACAGAAATTGACATATCTTTTAGAGTTGGGCAGTCATAAAATGTCAATTCATTAAAAAATTAGCTCTAAAACTAATTAAAAGTCACTTAAGCTCACCAATAGGACTATAATGACTCTCTAATTTTTGAGTAGCATCTGTTGAGATAAAAAATAGGAAAATTAACTTTGATAGCATAATAGATGTTTGTGTTACTTGGTACCTAAAAACAGATACACACATGTATTAAGAAAGAAGGAAGAGGCCGGGAGTAGTGGCGCACGCTTGTAATCCCAGTACTTTGGGAGGCGGAGACCGGAGGATCCGGGTTCGTGGACAGCCTCAGCTCTCTCTCTCTCTCTCTCTCTCTCTCTCTCTGTCTCTGTCTCTCTCTTTCTCTCTACCTAGTGAGGCCTTCCGCAACTTTGTGAGACCTGGTTTCAAAATAAAGGATAAAAAATAGGGCCGGGGTTGTAGCACGGAAGTAGAACTCCCCTGGGTTCAATCCCCGGTACCGCAAAAAAAAAAAAAAAGAAAGAAAGAAGGAAGGATGGGTAATATAAATATTGGCACCTAGCCACAAGGAAACAAGTTCTTTAGTTTTTATCTGTTATCAGTCAAAGTACAATGCACAACTTCACTAACAGTGTGTTATTGATAATTTTGTATGCCATAAAACATAGAAGAGGCATGCATTCCAAAAGTTGCCTTTGAAAATTGGATTAATAGCCACAGAAAAAAGACTTAGCATAAAGATTGGAATTATTGGTTCAGACTATAATTCTCATATACATGCAATATATGTTTTTCACACACACATACACACACACACACACACACACACACATACATGAGAATATAATTGTCATTTTTATTTTTTTCCTGTCAAATTATAACATCCAACTGTTCTGAGAAGATATTTAACATAGTTGTTGGCACACAGCCTCTAAAGTCATGTGATATGGGTTCAAAGGCCATTTCAACATCTTCTATGGGACACTGGGCAGGGGATATTAACAGAGATCACGGTAAAGCCCACCTCATATAAATCTTGTGAATATTAAATGAATAGACTTGTTACAATGCAAAAAATATGTGTAAAATGTTCACAACAGTACCCGGAGCCCTGTAATCATTAAGTCATATACATTTCAACTATTGATATTATTTTAATTAACTAGAAAAATAGTGCATTTTGCTTATACTTGCAAGGTGAAATATAGTTTTACAAATATTATTGGGGAGGGAGATCACAGAAATAATGTGTCATGTCCATCTCAGATATGAAGCGTACCTATCATTAACTCATTTATGACTGTTACTATTGACCTTGATCATCTGGATGGAGTTGTTTTTGTCAGGTTTGACTATTATAAAGTTAACTCTCTCCCACCCATCCCATACTGTACCCTTTGAGAGGAAGCCATTAACTTTTAAAAAAAGTTAAAAGCCCACACTAACCTTTTAACGTATCTATAGTTTTTCCTGTGAAACGTAAGTTTTGGGTAAATCTGGATAACGATGGGCAATGATGAGAGAGAGAAAGGAAGAAAAGAAGAAAGGGAGGAGATAGAGAGGGAGGAAGGATGGAAGAAATGGAGGAGAAAGGGAAGCATCTAGCTTTTATCTGTGATATTTAGACTGCTAAAAAACTTGAAAATAATTAAATTTGGGAAGTAAATAGTATAAAAAGAACTGTAAGACTTGGTGCACTGTTGGATGCTGTCATCCTAGTACTTTGGAGGCAGAGACAGGAAGATTGCATTATAGAGACAAGTGCAAAACCCTGTTTCAGAATTTTAAAAAATAATAAAAAGGGCTGGGGGTGTAGCTCATAGTTAGAACGCCCCTGGGTTCAATACTCAGTACCACCCTCAAATAACTGTCAAAACCCCAAAATCCTTTTTTTCTAGACTCCATATGGAGTAAAGTATTATCAGGAAAATAAAAAAAATAAGTATAAAATAAATATGAGATATTATAACACTATAAATCTAAGTAACTATTGAAGTAAAATAAAACAGCAATCATCCTACAAAAGCAATAATAAATTAATTGGATAATGAAATTAGTAGAAAATGAAAATATCTATTATTACTTTTTGTCTTCATCAGCAGAGGACATGCACTTAGATTTAAGTTTTTAACAAAGTATATGATGTGCAAAGCCTAAAATATCTAATGTTCATACATGAATAAGAACTTGAGTTCAGCAAAACATGTCAAAATTTATTAATAACTTATCTTAAAGCATGAATATCAATAAAGGAGACTATTTTTGTACTTGGGATTGAACCCAGGGCTCTGACATTCTAGACAAGCACTCTACCACTGAGCTACATTTCCAGGTTTTTTTTTTTTTTTGAGACATGGTTTTCATAAGTTGCTCAGGCTGGCCTTGAACATGTGATCCTCTGCTTCAGCCTCCACAGTAGATAGAATTACAGGTGTGTGCCACCACACCCAGCTAAGAATACATTCTTTTCATGGGTAGAGATAACTTTACACAATTTATAACTAAATACACAGTCTTTTTCTTCTCTTTTTCATGAATAAGTTATTGTCACATGGGGGAATGCACATCCATCTTCAGGTATCAACTGATCACTTCTTAGAAGTGAATGCCACTGTCACTTGCTTCTAGTGAAAACTTACTTAAAAGAAAGAGTGAAATATATGCTCTGTTTTAACAAGTCTATAAACTTATCGGGATTTCACAGTCCATTGGTTATTTTATAGGGAATGAGCAGATTATTTTGCTATCACATAGAGAACGTTCCTATACTATAATATGAGACCTACTAAAGTACAACAATAACTAATTGTATGGTATGGGTGAGGACAGGAGAGAAGGATGTAATTAGTTTCTTCTGCTCCACAGTGAGATTTGAAGAAATCAGAAATGATTTTATTTATCTTGATCCCTTTGTTAGTTAACTTTCCATTGCTATCACCAAAATATCTGACAAGAACAATTTAGAACAGGAAAGGTTTATTTTGGCTGATGATTTCAGAGATTCAGTCCATGATCAGCTGGCTCCAAGGCAGAAACATCATGGAAGTAAGTCATGGAGGAAGAAAGCTGGTCAGCTCATGGCAGCTGGGAAGCAGAGAGAGAGATATAATCCCCAAGGTCACGCCCCTAGTGACTTGCTCTCTCCAGCCAGACCCCACCTGCCTGCAGTAACTACCCAGAAAGCATTCTTTGTAGAACTTATTTTCCATTTAGGTGGGCACGGTGGTGCACACCTTTAATCCCAGTGCTTGGGACATTGAGACAGGAAGATTGCAGGTTGGAGGCCAGCCTCTGCAACTTAGGGAGACCCTCAGCAACTTAATGAGACTCTTCCAAAAAAAAAAAAAAAAAGAAGATGAAGGGCTGGGAATGTAGCGCAGAAGTAGAATGACCCTGAGTTCAATCCCCAGTACCAAAAATAAATTATTTCCCATTTAAAGATTATCTTTTACTCCATCAGAGTTTTTCTGGGGGTGTATGTGTGTTGTGGGGGGCGGCAGAAGTAGAGGCAGAATCAATGAAGGAAATACTTCCATGGCCATTATATACATATATAAGAATACCACTGCCAATATAAATATCTTGTATGGGGAAGAAGGGAGTGGGGAGAGCTCACCAAGTACTGTGCACATATATATCACTATCACTATGAATTATATTATGATGTGAAACTATAATGCACCAATAAAAGTGTAAATAAAATAAACCTAAAAAGAATAAAGATTGTCGTTAAGTATTATTCCTTTAAAGTAGGTATTTTAAGATCTTTATGCAGGCCACTTTTTAATCTATCTAGATAGATGGTTACTCCTACTTTTGGCATTGATTATACCATGTAAACTCTTTCCTTTCTTTCTTTTTTTTTTTTTTTTTGGTACTGGGGATTGAACCCAGGGGTATTCTACCTTTGAGGAACACCCCCAGCCCTTTTTATTTTGAAACAGTTGTTACTAAGTTGCTGAGGGTCTTGCTAAATTGCTGAGGCAGGCCTCGAACCTGCAATCCTCCTTTCTTAGCCTCCTAAGTGCTGAGATTACAGGTGTGAGCCACCATGTCTGGCCCATGTATGCTCTAAATTCCATGTGATTTTGCTTGCTTCCTCAACCCTGTGGCCTATAGCCAGATGTCTTAAGTAGAATATTCAGCATTCATTATCTTTACTTCTTAATCTTTCATTTATTTCTAAAAGTGATCAATGACCTAGTTCTCAAAACCAGCATAAAATATACTGTTTTTAATTTACCTTTCCTCTCGGCAGCACTGGACTTTCTATATAGCTCCTTTAACCTCATTTGTCTTTCATGGCTTTTCTAACACCAGTCCATCAGACAGTTTTACTTATCTCTGACACCACATCCTTTTAGATGTTTGTTTGCTTTCCTTTTCTGCTTATTTGTTGTGCATTTTAGAAATAGCAATAGACATACAATAGTATTTGAAATAGTAAGATGGCACATTGAAAGGTATTTTTTAAAAAGACTTTGTGGTGAACAGTGAGAAAAGTAAAGGAAAACTAGGTGGGTGGAAATGATGGGAAAAAAGAGCTATAGAAGAAGAAGCTGAATTGAAAAGGGAAGTTTGGTTTGGCTAACTTGTCTTTGAAGACATTTGGGTGGGAAGCCAAGTAAGAAGTTGAAATATATAGTTCTGAGAAATCTGGTTAAAGAATTTAGCAGCAATCAATATAAAGGCAGTCATTCAAGTCCCTTATTTAATGACATACCTCAATTAATTTCAAAGAGATAAAAAAAGGAAATAAACTGACAGAATTCTGAGAATCTAAATTTAATGCCTGCATGGAAATTCTAAAAATGAGAAACAGCTGGTGGTTGATAATGACTTATGAGTATAGACAGTAAATATTCAATTTGGCCTATATGAGGCATTGTGTGTCTGAATTTTGAAATTTCAATTTCAGGGAAGGGATAGGAGCAGAAATCCAATGCAATGTCTTAATGACAATGTATAGAAACTAAAGCATTGAAGCACTGAATGGTATTTTACTAATTTGGTGGCATGAATATTTAAATAGAATCTGATTGGAAAAAAGAATTTTCTTCATTAGTTGTTAAAAGTGTGAGCTCATTTAAAGATGTAGTAGTAGATGGAGTTTTGACTATGGAGAAATGGAAAAAAAAGCAATTGATACAATTGAAAGCTTCTCTGAGATTGTTGGATTTTTAGGGAATTCAATCAGCAACTAGTAACTTTTATGTAGTGTTTAGGATTGTAAAAAGTTAATATGAAGAAGGGAAATATGAATTCAGTAGAGCTGGGGGAAAGTAATGATGAGAACGGGGAAATATTCTGAGTTTCATATCATGGAAAAAGAGCAGATCCAAATGATAGACAAAGAGGTGACTGTGCATGTGACATATGAATGTTTGTAGTTCCAAGAGAAGGTGTTATAAATGGCATGAAGGTGAATTAGCATAGCAAATATAACTGGGTATGACGATGATAAAGGAGAGTAATATTCTTTTAGTGATAAATTTTGACCCTTGGTATTTTAACACAAATAACTAAATTACAATAAATCAACTTGAGTAATAAAATTGTAAAGCTTTAAAACTGGAATGGATAGTTGAAATTGACTTGTTGAACTGACTTCATTTTACAACTGAGAAAATGTAGAAAATGCAATTATCTTAGGTCACACTGCAAGTACGTAACAAAGTGTACCTAAGTAACTTAATACTTGACAACATGTAACCTAAGTGATACTGAAGAGGGTTTTCTATCACGTGAAAATTATCTGTGGAATTTGTCCTTTCAGCATAGTTGGATTTTTAATTCCTTATTCTCCAGTATTCATTGGATTGATAATGGCTTACTAGTTGATAATAAGAATATTTATGTATAAAATATAGTTACATAGAGCAGGTAAACTTTGATTGGTTCTAACAGCCTATATCACTTTTTAGCAATTTGTATTTTATTTGCACTTTATATTGAATGGATATATATCTTCAAAAATTTTCACTTGAATTACATTGTTCTTTGACCAACTAAATATTCATAAAGTTTTCATTTCACTGAGCTCAATGGAAAATGATTGTTAATTTCTTATGAAGTGAATCACATAATGAAATTGTAGAATTACATTGCTAGACATCAGGATTAACAAATATTATCCCATCTCTCTTTATATTAAAATTTAGATGATTTGTCTCATAAATATCTGATACATGACTTTCTTAGGTTTATTAATTCCCTTGGCAATTTTTAGACTCCCTACCCTAGGAATCTGAGTACTTTGTTACACTAGCTATGGATTAATGAGGTTTCTGAGTTTCAAGCTCCATTACAATTCATTTTAGTGCATATAATATCTCTTCTCAATAAAATAATATAACACCCCATTCTACTTAAATTTACACACATATTCAGACCCTTCATATCTCCTGGTATATGCAACTTACTTTTAAAGGTTGATGGAAAGCATCTCTTAAAAGGGGGAGTTTGTCAAGAAAGAAAACTTTTATACAATAACCAGTTTTCTATGGATATATATCACAGAACAATCTGTGGGTCCATCATTCCCCACCCCAGTTAGTGATCTCCCAGTGGGGAGCATGGACATTAACCCCCACAAGGGTGTAATTAAGTGCCTCTACACCATCACTGGGATGTTGTCAGTAGAGACCACCTAAGGAGACTGGACTAGAACTCTAACTGGATGTTAAGTAGGCAGCCCTCACTTATTCCTCTGGGAAATAAAGTCACCAGAACACAGTGTCAGTTGAGAGAGATGTCATGGGGAGCCAGAAAATCCACTGCCTCACTGTAAAATGAGAACTGGCTCCAACACGTGTCAGGGGAAGCCACGTGGGGAACCTGGACTTCTACCTTTTCCTCGTTTCAATGAGACCGACCGTGCCTGTTCTTCCACGATGAATCAGCAGTGTCAGAAAAAACCAGCTAAACCATAAAACATAATTAAGATAAAGTGATATGATATGATGTAAAAATGTTTAGGTCTTAATTGAAAAGCACTCAAGAATCAAGTACCCAAAACATTTTCAAATGAATGATAAAAGACAACCAAGAGATGCTAACACTGAAATGGCAGATGCTGTATAATAATCTGATAATGATTTTAAAGTAGCCCTAATAAAACTGCTTTAAGAAACACTTGTTATCTTCTCCCAAGAAATGAAAAAATATTAAGCCTCAACAAGGAAAAAGCAAACAAGCAATGAAATAGAACAAAAACAGGAAAAAGATAACCTTAAGCCTTAAAGTATTGATAATCACTTTAAATAGACATGATATGAATTTTCTAAACACACAAATTAAAAAAGGATATTGGCAGGTTAGATAAAAACACCAAGCTGTAACTATAAGCTGCATACAACAAACTCATTTCATGTATAAGAGTACAGGCAAATTGGAAGTAAAAGAATAGATAAAGATATGTCACGCAAACCTCAATCAAATGAGAGCAAGAGTGGTTATATGAATATCAGATAAAATAGACTTCAGAAAAAAGAAATTTGCCAGATATGTGGAGAACATTATATAATAATCAAAGGGTCAATCTACCGAGAAGACACAGCAATCTAAATAAGTATTGAGTTGGAAAAAACAAAGTGTCCTTTTTTTCCTCTGTTCTGACACCACAACATTCAACACAGAAGACTTCTGTGAGCTCAAAGACATGGGGATTTTTCCCCACCAGCAAGCAAGCAATTATTTTCTGCAGCACCAGATGCCAGCTGGGTGTCCTGTAATTCAATTCTATTCTAATCCTACCTGGAGATAGCCTCAGATCCCACAGTTGAAGGCTCCGGCCCAGACTGTCCCCTCCCCCACTCTAGATGCCAGTCACAAGCCCATGTCTGTGCTTCTGACAGGCTAAATCAGGATTCCTAAAACTCTTTCCTCAGCTTTAACTAATTTGCTCAAGTGGCTCACAGAATCCAGGGAAACATGTTTCCTCATTTATGATAAAGAATATTACAAAGTATATAGATGAAAAGATACATAGGTTGAGATATGTGGGAAGGAGTATGGGGATTTCCTATCTTTTCAGGGCATGCCAACTACTAGAACCTCCACATGTTCAACTATTTGTAAACTCTCAAAACTCTGTCCTTTCTGGTTTTTACAGAAACTTCATTGCATAGGCATAATTAAAGCATGAACAATGGTGTGGAGCTGTGACTGGACAAAAAGGGTCTGGTCTAATACTAAGAGACTGGATAGGGACACCTAGCAAAGCCTGTGTGGCTTATTTCACTGGGCATAGTGACTCCAAGTTCATCCATGGTGATGCAAATGGCAGCATTTTCTTCTTTTTTTAAAACCACACTTTGTCGCCCTGCACAAGAGTCAATTCAAAATGGATCAAAGATCTGGAAATCAGACCAGAGACCTTGCAGTTACTTGAAGAGGGCATAGGACCAACACTCCAACATATTGGCACAGGTAAAAACTTCCTCAACAAGACCCCAAAGGCACAAAAAATTAAAATAAGGATTAATACATGGGATTGCATTAAACTGAAGAGTTTCTGTGCAGGAAAGGAAACTATCAAGAACCTCAACAGAGAGCCAACAGAATGGGAGAAGGTTTTTGTCAGCTACTCCTCCGATAGAGGACTAATATCTAGAATATACAGAGAACTCAAGAAACTCACAGCCAAAAGAACAAATAATCCAATCAAAAAATGGACAAGTGAACTAAATAGACACTTCACAAATGAAGAAATACAAATGACCAATAAATGTAGGAAAAAATGTTCAATATCACTAGCAATCAGAGAGATATAAATCAAAACTACCCTGAGATTTCACCTAACCCCAATTAGAATGCAATCATTAAAAACACAAACAATAAGAAATACTGGTGAGGATGTGAAGTAGGAACTCTAATACACTCTTGGTGGGATTGCAAATTAGTACAATCACTTTGGAAAACAGTGTGGAGAATCCTCAGAAGAATGGGAATGAACCTACCATCTGACCCAGCTATACCACTCCTGGGTATCTACCCAAAAGAATGGAAACCAAACTACCAGAGTAATGCATGGATATCTATGTTTATAACGGCACAATTGCCGAACTATGGAACCAGCGGAGATGTTCATCAACAGATGGATTACAAAACTATGGGATATGTACACAATGGAATTCTACTCAGCCATAAAGATGAACAAAATTATGTCCTTTGCAGGGAAATGGATGGAACTGGAGAACATTATGCTAAGTGAGATTAGTCAGACACAAAAAGTGAAAAGTTGGATGTTCTCCTTCATATGCGGCAGCTACGGAGAAATCAAAACATAGGAGAGACTCCAGACAAAGGAGGAGAAACCTTAGTTGAGTGAAGAAGGGAACCTAATGAGGGAGATGGGAGCTGGGAAGAGGGAAACACCTCAGTGGTCATGATGTACATACACAAACTTATCAAAGCCAATTACTGTGCTGATCCCGGGGGGAGGGAGGAATAGGGCAGGAACTGGGGGAGGGCTCGATGAGTGCTGTGTATATGTATGCCTCTATCACCCTGAACTTCAACAAGTTGTATGATTACAATGCAACAATAAATAAATAATAAATAAATGACATAAATAACTGAATAATATTTCACTGTGTGTGTGTATGTGTGTGTGTGTATGTGTGTGTGTGTGTACATTTCAAATTTTATCTATACATTAATCCATCAATGGACAAGTTGTTTCTCCCCTATATCCTGGATATTGTTAATAATTCAGTAATAAACATGGGAGTAGAGATATTTATTTATTTTTACTTTTTTTTTTGTGTGTGGTACTGAGGATTTAACCCAGGGGCATTCTATCTCCAAGCTATGTCCCTAGACCTCTTTTATTTTTATTTGGAAACAGGGTCTCACTAGATTGATGAGAGTCTCACCACTTGCTGATGCTGTCCTCGAACCTGTGATTCTCCTGTCGCAGTCTCCCAAGTACTGGGATTACAAGTGTGCAACAAAATGCCTGGCTGAGATATTTATTTTGCATACTAACTTCAATTCCTTTGGATCTACATTAAAAATGGAATTGTTGGATCATGTGTAGGTGTATTTTTACAATTTTGAGGAATCTTCATACTGTTTTGCAAAATGATTGTACTAAATTAGATTCCCAACAAGGCACAATGGTTACCTTTTCTCCATGTCAACACTTATTATAGCTTTAATTTTCTATAAAACCCATCCCAACAGGTGTAAAGTGGTATCTTTTCTAATTCTGGTTTTGATCCACATTTTCCTGACTATTAATAATGTTAAGTACATTTTTATATAGCTGATGGTCATATTTTGTCTTTGAAACAATGTTTTTTCAGGTTCTTTGTCTCTATTTGTCTTTTGTTGTATGACTTGTATGAATGTTTTATATATTTTGGATATTACCTGATATTGGCTATATGGTTAGCAAATATTTTCTACCATTCTGTGAGCTATCTCTGCACTTTTTTGATTCACTTGCCATGCAGAAGATTTGTTTGATGTAGCCCTAACTTGTTTACTTTTATTTTTATTGCCCTTATCTTTTTATATCATATCTAAAAAATTATTGCCAAGACCAATGTAGAAGAACTTTCTCCTTGTTTTCTCAGTTGTTTTACAGTTTCAGATATTATGTTTGATTTCGTGCATTTATGCTTTGGTTGTTTTATATGGTATAAGATAAAAATCCATTTTTTGGTTCTCCTTTTCTTACATTCAGTTTTCCCAATACTGTTTATTTTTAGTTTTTATTGTTATTTATTTATTTATTTATTTATTTATTTATTTATTGGTACTGGGGTTTAAACCCAGGGACGTTCTCCCTCTGAGGTACACCCCAGGCACTTTTTATTTTTTGTCTTGAAACAGAGTCTTGCTAAGTTGCTGAGGGCTTTGTTAAGTTGCTGAGGCTGGCCTCAAACCTGTGATCCTCTCAGCCTCCTAAGTACTGGAATCACCTAACACTGTTTATTAAAGGGACTATTCTTTTCCCACTGGGTATTCTTGGCACCTATGTCAAAGATTATTTGAATGTTTGTGAGTTTGTGGGTATTCTATTCTGTTCCTATGGTATATCTGTCTGTTTTTAAGCCAGTACCATACTGTTTTGAATACTGTAGCTTTGTTATATAAATTGAAATCAGGACGTGTGATGCCTTCAGCTTTGTTCATATTTCTTAAGATGGTCTTAATTATTGGGGGCCTTTTGTAGTCCTATATAAATTTTATATATTTTTTCTATTTCTAGGAAAAATGCCATTGGAATTGTTATATGTATTTTTCTGAATTTATAGCTCACTTTGAGTATTATGGACATTTTGACAATATCAATTTTTCTCATATATGAACATGGAATATCTTTGCATTAATTTTTCTTAAGTTTCTTGTATTAATGTCTTCTTGGATAATTCACTTTTAGTTTATAGAAACACTACTTATTTTTGTATGATGATTTTGTAAATGTAACTTCACTGACTTTATTCTCAGTTTTCTGGTGGAGTCTGGTTTTCTGTATATTAAATCATATAATCTACAAATTGGTAATTTTACCACTTCCTTTCTCATTTGGATAGCTTTTAATCATTTTCCTTGCCTAGATACTCTTACATGGATTTACAATAATGTGTCAAATAAAAGTAGCAAGTATTTGGGAGGTTGAAGCAGGAGGATCACTGTTTAAAGCCAGCATCAGCTACTTAGGGAGAAACTCAAAAACTTAGTGAAACCTTGTTTCAAAATAAAAAAGGGCTGAAGGGGTAGCTAGAAAGTAGAATGACCCTAGGTTCAATCTACAGTACCAATAAAAAAGAAAAATAAAGAAAAAATAAATAAAGTGTGCCGGAACCCGCCGGCAGAGCTGAAAGGTTCGAATGGTTCCTGAAACAGGGAGTGAGGATTAAGAAAAATAAAGAGAGAGAGACAAAAGATAATTTTTCGGGGGGGCTCTCACTTCCATACTGCAGCAGCCTCGATTTTATTCAGCCCAGTCTTTATATTTGGTTTAGAGCACAAGAAGTAGATACAAAGTCCCCTCTACCATACAATGTCAACGCCCCTAGCTGCTAACCTGATCTCTCCAGACCACCTCCCTCCTCCGCCTGCACCTGGGAGTCATGTGCCCTTGGGTGGGTGAGGTCACCTGCACCTGGGAGTCATGTGCCCCTAGGTGGGTGAGGGTCCCTCTCACTCCTGGATGGGAGAACGGTCAAGTCTCTCCTCAGATAACCTTCAGCTATAGAAATGCATAGCACTCTTAACAACAAGTCTTAATCGTCCTGTTTGGCAAAGCTTATACTTCAAGGCTGTACTTGCATCTATGAGCCTGAAGCCAAAGAAATGGCTCCCAACAAAAGTGATATTAGGCATCCTTTTCTTATCTCCAATCATAGAGGAAAATATTTCAGCTTTTCACCATTGAGTATAATTTAAGCTGTGAGCTTATCATATCATCTTTGGCCTTTATTATGTTGAGGCCAATAGCTAAGGTCATTGTTATTATGTTATAAACCTAATTTGTTGAGAGTTTTCATTCATGAAAGGACATTATACCAGTTTTATTTGTAATAGACCCAGATTGGTAACAACTCAAATGTTCTTCAACCCGTGAATAGTTAATGAAATTGTGGTACATCCATACCATCTGTATCCATCAGCATTCTTGCAGCCATAAATATCTGACCACATAACTTAGAGGAAAGAAGATTTATTTTCTTATGGTTTCAGACTCAGTCCATGTGAGGTTGGGGAGCACAGATCTCAGGGCATGACAGCAGAGAGAGGCCAAGGAAGAGCACAGAGGCTGTGCTCTTTACATCATGGAGTCTGGAAGACAGACAAAGAGGAGAGAGAGAGAGAGAGAGAGAGAGAGAGAGAGAGAGCAGGGGAGGAGGAAACCTTTATATAATCCCCAAGGCTGCACCCCCAGGGACCCACCTCCAGCCATACCCTACCGGCCTACTGGATATGACTCAGGTAAATGCACTACAGTGGATTTATCCACTTCTGGGATTACAACCCTAATGACTCAATTAAATCAGCATCAAACATTAAGTGAGCTCTTTAGGAGACATTTTATATCTAACTATAACACCATCTAAAGCTATACCGGGAAAAAGGGAACAAACTACTGATAAATACAACTTGAATAAACTGCAGGAGAATTATGCTGAGTGTAAAAAAGGCAGTCAACATAAATGATCTATGATTCCATTTATGTAACATTGTCAAAATGACAAATTTTTAGAAATGACGTACAGGTGATTGGCTTCTGGGAATTCAGCAGAGGATGGAGACCGGGAGTAAAGTAGGCAGGTGTGGTTATAAAAGAACAATATTAGGGATCCTTGTGGTTGTGGAAATGTTCTTCTTAATATGGATATTGATTGTACCAATGTCAAAATATGGTTACTATGGTTTTCTTCTAGCAATTTTGCACTATAAAACTACAGTTTGTCAAGGCATTACTGTCGAGGGAAACTAGGTAAATAGTACACAGGTACCTCCATATTATCTCTTACAACTACATGTGAATGCACAATAAAAAATAGTTTATTTAAACAAGCATATCCCAAGCTCATTCCTTCCTTCCCTGACCCTCCACCACCATGAACAATAAGGATACTCTCGCTATTTTAAGAAAAATGCAACACAGTATTGATTTTAAGTGAGTTACTACTTACATGGAACAAAAGAATATAAAGAATCTGATGACAGCAATTAATACATAATATTTTAATCCTGTGTACCTTGGTCTTTTATAAAGCACGGTCACATTTGATAATTATAATAATCAGATACTTGTATTTAATATTATTGGAAGATCTGAAATAAATAATTACTAACCCTTTCAAGATTAATAATTTTTATAGTTTTATTGATGCATTATAGTAGTCTCACATCATAATGTAGTTCATAGTGATAGTGACATACATGCACACAGCACTTGGTGAGTTTTCCCTTGGCTCCCTCCCTATCCCCCTCTTTTCTCATAAAAAAATATTAAGATTGGCATTGATATTCTAATATATGTAAATAATGTCAGTGGAAGTGTTTCCTTCATTAATTCTCCCTCTTTCCCTTCTTCCTCCATAAGACCACCTCCCTCCCTCCATTGGTGCTTTTCTCCATTATCTAAAGTCTCTCTTATATCCCAATTACTCCCTAGCTTCTGCATATAAGAGAAAACATGTAACCCTCCACTTTCTGTGACTGGCTAATCTCACTTAACATAATGTTCTCCAGGTCCACCCAGGAGTAGTATAGCTGGATCAAACAGTGGATCAATTCCCAGTTTTCTGTGGAATCTCCATAGTGGCTGCACTAATTTTGACTCCCACCAACAATGTAGAAGTGTTCCTATTTCCCTCCATCTTCATCAGCATTTATTGTTGTTTGACTTCTTTATGATTGCCATTCTAATTGGGGTTAGCTGGAATCTCAGTGTAGTTTTGATTTGTATCTCCCTGATTGCTAATGATGTTGAACATTTTTTCATGTATTTATTGGCCATTTGCATTTCTTTTGTGAAGTGTCTATTTAGTTCAGTTCCTCATTTCTTGTGTTATTTGCTTTTTTAGTGTTATTTAAGTACTTTGTATATTCTAGATATTATTTCTCTATCAGAGGAATAGCTTGCAAAGATCTTACCCATTGTGTAGGCTCTCTCTTTAGACTCTTAATGGTTTCCTCTGATGAGCAGAAGATTTTTAGTTCAATGCCATCCCATTTATTAATTCTTGTTTTAATTTCATGAGCTTTGGGGGTATTATTGAGGAAGCTTCTACCTGTACCTATATGTTGGAGTGTTGGACCTATACCCTCCTCTAGTAATTTCAAGTCTTTGATCTATCTTGAGTTGACTCTTGTGCAGGGTGAGAGGTAGGGATTTAATTCCATTTTTCTAAAAATGGGTAACTAGTATTCCCAATACCATTTGTTGAAAAGGCTATCTTTTCTCCAATGCATGTTTTTGGTGCCTTTGTCAAAAATCAATTGGCTATAAGTATGTGAATTTTTTTTCTGTACCTTCTATTCTGTTCTATTGATCTATGTGTCTGTTCTTATGCCAATACCATGCCATTTTTAGTACTATAGCTCTGTAGTATAATTTGTAGTCAGGAATTGTGATGCCTTCTACATGGTTCTTATTGCCAAGAATTGCTTTGGCTATTCTGGGTCTTTTGTTTTTTCCATATGAAATTTAGGACTGATTTTTCTACTTCTAAGAAGAATGACATTGGTATTTTGACAGGGATTGCATTGAATCTGTAGATCACTTTTGATGGAATAATCATTTTGATAATATTTTTTCTGTCTATCCAAGAGCATTGAAGATCTTTCCATCTTCTAAGATATTCTTCAATTTATTTCTTTAGTGTTCTATAATTTTCATTGTAGAGGTCTCTGGTTAGACTTATTACAAGTTTTATTGTTTTTGAGGTTATTGTGAATGGAATTGTTTTCTGGCGATCTTTTTCAGTGGATTCATGGTTGTAATATAGAAAAGCTACTGATTTTTTTTAGATTGGTATTGTATCCCACTACTTTGTTGAATTTGTTGCTCAGTTCTAGAAATCTTGGCTGAATTTTTGAGGTCTTCTATGTATAGGATCATGTCATCTACAAATAGAGATAATTTTAGTTCTTCTTTTCCTATTTTAGTCCTTTGATTTCCTTGTCTTGCCTTATCACTCTGGCTAGAGTCTTAAGAACTATATTAAAAGGGAATGGCAATAGTGGGCATCCTTGTCTTGTTCCTGATTTCAAAGGGAATTCTTGAAGTCTTTCCCCATTCATATGATGTTGGCTTTGGGTTTATTGTATATTGCCTTTATGATATCGAGGTAAGTTCCTTCTATTCCGATTTTCTGCAGAGTTCTTAACATTAATGGGTGTTGGATTTTGTCAAATGCTTTTTCACCATCTATTGAGATGATCATTTGATTTTTGTCCTTAGTTCTTTTTATATGGCAAGTGACATGTACTGATTTGTGTATGATGAAGCAGCCTTGCATCACTGGAATCCAATTCAGTCACGGTGTACAATTTTCTTGATATGGTTTTGAATGTGTATTGCTAGTATTTTGCTTAGAATTTTTGTATTTATGTTCACCAAGGATATTGTTCTGTAGTTTTCTTTTATTGAGGGATATTTATTCAGTTTTGGTATTAAGGTGATACTGGCCTCATAGAAGGAGTTTGGAAGGTTTCTATCTCTTTCTATTTCACAGAATAATTTTTGAAGTATTTGGTTTAGTTCTTCTATAAAGGTTTTGTAGAATTCAGTTGGGAATCCATCTGGACTTGGATTTTATTTTATGGAAGGCTTTTTATTGCTGATTGTATCTCTTTGCATGCTATTTGTCAGTTTTGGTTTCCTATATCCTCTTGATCCCATTTAAGTGGACTGTATGTGTCTAAAAATCTGACAATTTCTTCTATGTTTTCCAGTTTATTGGAGTATAAATTTTCAAGAAAGTTTCTGATGATCATCCGGGTTTCTACACTCTCTGTGGTGATAGTTCATTTTTCATTTCTTATTTTAATAATTTGGGGTCAGTTCTCTATTACTTTTGGTTAAGTTCACTAAGGGTTTATCAATCTTGTTGATTTTTTCAATGAACCAGATTTTTGGTTTTTTGATATTTTGCATTGTTTTTTGTGGTTCTCAATTCCATTGATTTCTATTTTTATTTTAATTATTTTGTGCCTTCTATAGGCTTTGGGATTAGTCTGTTTTTTGAGTTCTTTGAGTTGTGTTATTAGTTTGGTTACTTGGTGACTTTTTGTTTTTTTATGTGGGCACTTAGTGTTATAAATTTTCCCCTTAAAACTACCTTCAAAGTGTCCCATAGATTTTGATATGTTGTATTCCTATTTTAATTTAATTCTAGGAACTTTTTATTGTTCCCCTCTATTCTTCTATGACCCAGTCCTCATTCAAAAGTGTATCATTTAATCTCCAGGTATTTATGTAATTTCTTTTCTCCTCCTGTTGTTGATTTCTACTTTTATTCCATTATGATCTGAAAAAATGCAAGGAATTATATTACATTTTTTGAATTTTCTGGTACTTGCTTTGTGGCCCTATTGGTCTATTTTGGAAAGGGTTCCATGAGTAGTTGAGAAGAATGTGTATTCAGCTATTGAAAGGGTTCCATGAGTAGTTGAGAAGAATGTGTATTCAGCTATTGATGGTTGGCATATTCTTTATATATCTATTAGGTCCATTGGATTTATAGTGTTCTTTAGGTATGAAGAGTCTTTACTCATCTTTTTTTGGAGTGATTTTTATTGTTTTGCTCATGAATGTCAGCCATCCTTTTACTCTCTATGTATTTAAGATACTTTCCTTGATCTCTATATTATTCATTTTGATTATTATGTAGAAGTTTTTATCTTTTCTAATTGGTGTTCTGCATGTCTCCTGTATGAGGATATCCAACTCATTTCTATATTTGGGAAATCCTCTGATATTATTTCTCTAAGGTGATTTCTAATGCTCTTGGTTTGTGCTTCTAGACCTTCCTCAATGCCTATTATCCATAGGTTAGGTTGTTTCATATTATTCCATATTTCTTGAATATTTAGGTCATGTTGTTTTATTGTCGTCTACATTGTTGACTGTGTGGTCAATTTTGAATGAGCAGTCTTCCAAGATTGGAATTCTATTTTCCATGTGATCTGTTCTGCCTTAGGTGGTTTCCATTGAGGTCTTTAATTTATTTATTGTCTCCCTAATTTCACTCAGAACTTCTTTTTGGCTTTTACTTATGGCCTAAATTTCTCTATTCATATGTTCTTTGATTTTCTGTACACTTTCTCTGATTTTATTTCTAAAGCCTTGATCATATTGAAAATGAAAATTCTGAATACGCCTGGCATTTTCTGCAGCTCAATATTGGTGGTCTCACTTACTGTTGAGTTGTGGGGGTTTATTGTTTCCTCATTGCCCATCATTCTCCTGTTTTCAGAATTTTCAGGTTTTATCTCTTTCAACTTGGCATCCTCTTCTTCTTTATGTGGGACTCCTATGGTTGTTTGTTACCCCTTTACAGTAAAGCCTAAGCTGGGAGTACATATTTGCCTAAACATATCTGTCTCATATAATCAGACTTTTGAGTTAGTCCCCCAGAACCTCTTTAACAGGATATAGTTTTTAGAGCAGCAAAGAAGGAGTCTCTGATTGTCTGCATGCCTCTGTGTTTTCCAGGCCCAAACTCAGGAGGGCCAGAGACTATAATGTTCCATTCAGAGCCTGTGGCCTGCTGGCTGAGATTTCATGCCCCAAGGATAGTACCACACTCTGCTGGTTGAGCACATGTGAAACACTACCAGGTTCTGGCATCAGCCCCCTGTGATCACTGGGCATGAGCTCAGCAGGGTCAGAGATTATAAAGTTCTGGGCTTATGGCCAGACTGGATGAGCTTTGATGGCCCAGTGACCCCACTGCTGATCTGCTGGTTGGGACCACCTGGAGCATAGTCAGCCACTGGCATGTTTGATAAAAGGCCCAAATTCTGCTGGCCTAGAGAGTGTTGCATTCCCATGCTGCATTCCCATCTGGCTGACTGAGTTCAATTACCCTAGAGACACTGCTGTTGCTCTACCAGCTGAACTCACATGAGAATCTGTTGGCCCCTGGCTTCTGATCTCTCCACTTTCAGAGCTCAAACTCAGGGAGGGAGAGATTGTACTCTTCTGAACCTGGTGCTTGGGTGGCTGAGTTATGTAGCCCCAGCATCACCACTGCTGCTCTGGGCAGTTAGGATCACATGAGACCTCGCTGGCCATCAGACTTGGTTCTTATGGCACCCAAACGCCACCGGGAGAGAGCTTATAGACTTCCAATCCTGCAGCATGGTTGGCTGTGTTATTGCACCCCATGGATACCACTGCTGGTGGTCCTTCAGTTCTAATTAGAGACCCCCCAGGGTTAGGCCACTTCCAACTCTAGGTCCCGCCCACCTGATTGTACCTAGGGACAGTCTGTGAATTCACATTTCTGCTATGTCTGACTGTAGCCCCTACCCCCATATCTGCAGGGATGGTTTGCAAACTCAGAGCCTCTGAAGGTTTCTTCATTGCCAAGAAAGTTCCTGCAGCCATGTAGGCTACCACTGATCCAGTTTATAAACTCAGGATCGTGATGAGCACCGCTCAGGTCCCTATGGGAAGGGTCTGTAGTTTCTTGGTCCCCTGGGTTCAAGTGCAGACACTGGAGTCTGCTGGGTGGTTTGGCTATTTGGTCTGAACATTCATGGTGTTCTTGATGAGATGGGATGTAGCCATTGGGGTCTCTTCAGGAAGGTCCTGTTGTTTCATGGCCCTGCCAAGTTCAGCTGAAGCCACAGGAGTTTGCTGGGTGGTTTGACTGGGTGGTCTGGGGAGCTGTGTCTTGAGGTATTTGAGTATGGGGAGAAGAATGTGGTTGCTTTTGATGTTGGTTCTCTGCAATTACTCACTCAACAATATTTAGCTTTTTCATTGCTGGAGTTGATCTCTTAGAGTTGCCTGGCCCTGGCAGCCTGAGATCCCATGGGGGCTCACCAAGATGGCACCCGCCAGTGCTCTCCACTCACCAGATGAGATGTGTGGAGGTTTTTTTAGTCCTCTACCCTATGTATCACCTCCAATTCAACCACATTTTGACTCTTTCTTCTGTTGCATTCTGACTGCTTTTCTTCTCTTGCCAAGAAGTAGTCTTCCCACTGGTTGATTTCTGAGTCTTGGAGCAGTCAAATGCTCTGCCTTCCTCTATTCTGCCATTTTGAATTCCTCTATAAAATTTGGCTATGCTTCATCAACCCTCTTTCCATAATAGCACTGCAATCAATAGCACACCAATATAGAAGGAACACATCTTTAAAAAGAACCAGGCAATTCCTGATATGTTTAACTTTTTGCAATCAAGGTTTCTGCTGGTTTCCTCAGGACTTGGAATTGTGATTGAGAATTCCTGATGTATTGACAAAAGAAAGTGAAAATATTTCAACATCTTCAAAGATGAGAATTGACTACTTGGTTTGGGCAACTTTGTCAATAGCAACAACATTGGATGTACTAGAGAAAAAAATAATGTAGCTAGAGAACACTAATCTGATTGAGAACTGGTGCCAGATACCAAAGAGGGACCATGGGAAGTGAACTAAGCTAGTAACATAGTCATATTTCCCCCTAAGGCTGATGAAAAATTATTAAAAAATAACCCCAAATCCACTTCTCACCCCCTTATTGCTACTATCCTGTGCAGAACACCACCTTGTCTCTCAATTCTTGCGATAAATGTCTGTCTCTGTAAGTTATATCCTACCATTTTATTCTTCACACAGCTGATAGAAACCCTTACAAAACAGAAGTATGGTCACATAACTTGTCTGCTTAATGCATTACACATGCCTCCACTGGATTCAAGAAAAAGCCTAAATCCTACAAATTATGACAAAAATGTGTTCAACATCAGCCCCTACCTGAGCCTCCATGCCCCATTTTCTTCCTGAATTTGCCTCACTTGATTTCCTTAGGTCCCACCAGCTTCCTCAAGAGGCAATGTGGTATCTTGAGGAACCCAAGCCAGAGTCACTTTTTTGTTGTTGTCTATGTATTTATTTATTTATTTTTGGTGGTACTGGTGATGAAACCAAGAGATGGAATCCAGGGGGTGCTTTCCACTGAGCTACACCCCCATTTTATTTTATTTTGAGACAGAGTCTCACTAAATTGCCCACACTTGCCTGAATCTGCAATCCTCTTTCTCAGCCTCCTGAGTTGCTGAGATAACAGGCATGTGCCACCACACCCACTTCTTAATACCCTCAGCTCCATCCATACCTGAGTGATCTCACAAACCGGGGTCTAATCCCCAGACCTCTAGTGAACAAACTCCAAATCCCTGGAAGTTCTGCAGCAGAAATTTGAAGCTCTAGTACACAGATGGAGGTTAATGGCAGGATTCTGGCCCTGGGCAGGTGCCGGTTTCTGGTTCTTGCTGGACAGTGGGCCAGCCCAATGTTCAGGGCCTAGCTGCCATCATCCTGCAGTCTGAAACCCTCTCCTGCTCCTGCTCAAGATTGTTTCTCCACCTCCTGGTAAAGACTTGCTTAGGTTCTGTCTCCAGTCCCCTTTTCAGTGACATTTGTCCTTTGATATGCAGTTCCTATCCTCATCCTTACTCTTTCTTTCTTTCTTTCTTTCTTTCTTTCTTTCTTTCTTTCTTTTTCTTTCTTTCTTTCTTCCTTCTTTCCTTCCTTCCTTCCTTCCTTCCTTCCTTCCTTCCTTTCTTCAATCATGATTTCCTCTTTTACATATTTTAACCTTGTGTGTGTGTAGGGGGTGGACTGGGGATTGAACCTAGGGGTATTCTACCTCTGAGAAAAACCCCACCCCATTTTATTTTTTATTTTGAAATGGTCTCACTACATTGTGGAGTGCCTTGCTAAGTTTCTGAGACTGGATTCAAACCTCAGAACCTCCTGTCTCAGCCTCCGAAGTACTAGGATTACATTTTACACATTTTTTTTAGTTTGCTTTTTTATTGTCTGTAGCCCTCTGCTAGAATGCAAGTTTCTTAAGAGCAAGGGAAAAAGTTCCTAGCCTTACCAGCTTCATCGTGTAGGTCAGTAGTAGAGGACTTTGTTCCCCACTTTAATCTGGCTCTTCATGTGCACTGTCAATATCCAAATTCAAGCAAACATTATCCTTCACATGAATTACCACAATAACCTTTAGTCTTGACACCCACCAATGTATCCCTCAACTTACATTTTGACTTTTTGAAAATGCAAAAACTTGATTATATTGTTCCCCTTACTGAAACCATTTAATATTTCCCTACTGCTCTCAGGTACATAGATTGGGTAAGAAAGTACATTTAATCAATACAATTAATGTACACCAATATAAATAAAATAATACAATCTGGTAATGAAAAAATAAAAGAAACAGAAGATGAAAGAACAGTCATAGACACATTGTTAAAGCTAGTATTAGTTCAGGCTGCTTTGATAAATTACCATAGTGTGAGTAACTTAACAACAAACTTGTTTCCACATTTCTGAAGGTTGGGATATCCAATATCAGTCTGTTGGGAGCTCCTGATTTCTGGTGAGAGCCCACTTCCTGGTTTGAAGATGGCCTGTTGTTCTTGTACCTTCACATGGCAGAGGGCCAAGAGATTGGGAAAACTTTTTCTTCTTTTTTTTAATTTTTTTTAAAATTTTATTTACTGGTGCGCTGTAATCATACATCTTGATGGGTTTCAGGGTGGTAGAAGTATACATGCACACATTGGTCAATTAGGTAGGTTCATTCCCAGTCTTCTGAGAATCCTCTGCACTGTTTTCCAAAGTGATTGCATTAATTTGCAATCCCACCAACAGTGTAGTAAAGTTCCTACTTCTCTACATCCTTGTCAGCATTTGTTGTTGTTTGTGCTTTTAATGATTGCCATTCTACTTGGGGTTAGGTGAAATCTCAGGGTAGTTTTGATTTGCATCTCTCTGATTGCTAATGATGTTGAACATTTTCTCATACATTTATTGGCCATTTGTATTTCTTCTTTTGTGAGTGTCTATTTAGTTCACTGCCCATTTTTTGATTGGGTTGTTTGTTTTTTTAGTGGTGAGTTTCTTGAGTTCTCTGCATATTCTAGATATTAGTCCTCTATCAGAGGAGTAGCTGACAAAAATCTTCTCCCATTCTGTCAGCTCTCTGTTGAGGTTCTTGATAGTTTCCTTTGCTGCACAGAAGCTCTTTAGTTTAATGCAATTGCATGTACTGATCTTCTTCTTAACCTTTTGTGCCTTTGGGGTCTTGTTGAAGAAATTTTTGCCTTTGCCTATGTGTGGAAGTGTTGGAACTATGCCATTTTCAAGTAGCTGCAAGGTCCCTGGTCTAATTTCCAGGTCTTTGATCCATCTTGAATTGACTCTTGTGTAGGGTGAGAAAGTGAGGTTTATTTCCATTTTTCTGCATGTGGTTAACCAGTTTTGCCAGCACCATTTGTTGAAGAAGCTATCTTTTTTTCCAGTGTATGTTTTTGTGTCCTTTGTCAAAAATCAATTGGCTGTAGGTGTGCAGATTTCTTTCTGGGTGTTCTATTCTGCTCCATTGGTCTATGTGTCTGCTTTTGTGTTAATACCATGCTGTTTTTATTACTATGGCTCTGTAGTATAGTTTGAAGTCAGGTATTGTGATTCCTCCTGCATAGTTCTTGTTGCTGAGAACTACTTTGGCTATTCTGGGGTTTTGTTCTTCTAAATGAATTTAAGGACTGATTTTTCTATGTCTGTGAAGAATGACTGTTAATTGAATGGGTATTGCATTGAATCTGTGGATCACTTTTGAGAGAATGGCTATTTTGATGATATTTTTACTGCCTATCCAAGAACATGGGAGGTCTTTCCATCTTCTAAGATCTTCAATTTCTTTTTTCAATGTTTTATAATTTTCCTTGTAGAGGACTTTTATATCCTTGGTTAGGTTTATTTCTAAGTATATTATTGTTTTGGGGGATTGTGGGAGCTCTTTGTTTCTCTTTTATTCTGCCTTCACATGATTTCACATTTCTTAAGTTTATATCTTTGCTGCTTTTGGTAGCTCTCTCTCTTCACATGATTTCACATTTCTGAAGTTTATATCTTTGCTGCTTTTGGTAGCTTTCTCTCTCACTCTGTAGGTTTCCTATGTCTAATCTCTATCCCTTTATTTTATCTTATTCTGGAGGTAGATATTTGCTACTAGGTGAGCCTTAAAGGTGAATAGCCTTTCCTGAATGGTTATTCTCACTTGCTCAGTATATTGTCTGTTTACAGGCCCAATTATTGGTCTTCTTCAGTGATTGGGACTCTTGTCTGGTGCCTCTCACTGCCTGTGCAGGCGCCCAGTGCCACTAGTGCATCTCTCACTGCAATTTTGGGTCTCTGCTTTGTCCACTGGGGTGGCCCCTATGTCTCTCCCTGTCTACACATATGACAGGTGTCTTCAGCATGGGACCCTGGGCTTGTGTCTCTTTTTACCTATAGTAGCAGTGGATGTTGTTGCTTTAACCTGACTCTGTGCAAACATGGAACTCTGCTTTTTCCACAGAGAAGGTTGGGTTTGTCTAAGTTTTTCCCAGGTACCATGACTGCGTGTCCTTTGGTGATCCCCAGGAACACCACAAGGGTGCTGCGACCTGCGGACTGTAAGTCTGTCCATCCAGAATGTAGCCGGGGGCTGTCTGCTTATCTGCATGACTACTGCATCTTACAGCTGACCCCACTCCCATATCCACAGGGGTGATCCACAAAGTCTCAAGACCCCGTGAGTCTATTGCTTATCACGCGAGTCCCTGTGGCCACGCAGGGTGGTCTCCCCCTGGGGCAGCTTGTTAATTTATGGTCTTGTAGAGCACTGCTCTTAATCTCTGGAGGAGGGGGTGGACTCAGCCACGCTGCCTCAGGTTCTGGTCAGGCTTCTGGGCACTAGGGTGTCTGTCTAGTGTGAAGTGAATTGCTGTTCACTTTTGTTGCTGATGATCTGCAGTTTCTGGGTTTACAACAGGTTGTGGGCTTCTTTGTTGGTGGCCTGCAGAAGCCACAATGCCAGTGTCTGCTGGTGTGGTCTGACCATGATGGCTTTACCTGAACAAGATGGTGCCACTTGACCAAGATGGCCCTGCCACCGCTTCCACCAACACAGCAGTTCAGGTCTCTGTCCAGCGTGGAGCACATTGCTGGTCGTTTTCATTACTGATGATCTGTGGTTGCTGGATTTACTACAGGTTGCTAGCTTCTTTGTTGGTGGCATGTAGAAGCTGCAATGCTGGTAGCTGCTGCAATGCTGATAGTCGCTGACGCCGTTTGACCAAGATGGCGCTGCCACGGCTGCTGTCACCACTGCCATTTGGGTCTCTGCTGAGCATGCAGTGATTTGCTACTTGCTTTCATTGCTGCTGATCTGCGGTTGCTGGATTTACAACAGGTTGCTGGCTTCTTTGTTGGCAGCATGTGGAAGCCGCCACGCCGATACCTGCCGGCGCACTCTGGCCAAGATGGCACCATGCCATTCCGTAGATAAGGCTCTTGGAGCTTTTTACTGTCCTCTGTTTTGTCTATTGGCTTTGATCCCATTGCGTTTCAAATTTTTCATTGTTTAGTTCAATTTCACTATTTTTCTTCTCTTGTCTTTTGCTCTTTCACAGCAATTGAGATCCAAGTCTCAGAGAGATCACAATATGGTGTCTCCAATTTCTTCTTTCTATGTTTTATAATTTTCCTTGTAGAGGTCTTTTACCTCCTTGGTCAGGTTTATTCCTAAGTATTTTATTGTTTGAGGGATATCGTGACTGGAATGTTTTCTGGATTTCTTTTTCAGTGGATTTATGGTTGGCATGTAGAAAAGCTTTTGATTTTTTTAAGGTTTATTTTATATCCAGACACTTTGCCGAATTTGTTTATCTTTTTTATAAGCCTTTTGGTTGAGTTTGTTGGGTCTTCTGAGTATAACATTATGTCATCTGCAAATAGAGATAACTTCATTTCTTCTTTCCCTATTTGCACTCCTTTGATTTCCTTCTCTTGCTTTATTTCTCTGGCTAGAGTCTATAGTACTATATTCTAGTACTATATTGAAAAAGAGTGGTGATAGTTAACATCTTTGTGTTGTTCCTGTTTTTAAGAGGAACTCTCATAGTTTTTCCCCATTCAACATGATGTTGGCTGTGGGCCTATTGTATATTGCCTATATGATGTTGAGGTGTGTTACTTCTATTCTGATTCTCTGCAGTGTATTTATCATGAATCAGTGTTGGATTTTGTCAAATGCTTTTTCAGTGTGTATTGAAATGATTATGTAATTTTTGTATTTAGTTCTTTTTATGTGGTGGATTACATGGATTGTTTTTCATATGTTGAACCAGCCTTGCATCCTTAATGTCATGAAAATTTCCTTTTATGAAAGTGGTTTCACCTATGTTTGGGGCATAAATGTTGACTATTGTTATATCCCCTTGCTGTATTGTTCCTTTTACCAGTAAGAAATTAACTTCTTTGTCTCTTCTGTTAAGTTTAGGTTTGAAGTCTAATTTGTCTGATATCATAGTTGCTACTCCTGCTTGTTTTTGAGTTCCATTAGCATGGATTACCTTGCTCTATCCCTTCACCATTGATTTGTGAGTATCTTTAGTTGTAAGGTGTGTTTCTTGCAGGCTGTATGTAGATGGATTATGATTTTTAATCAATTTTGCCACTTATTTCTTTTGATTGGGGATTTTAGGCAATTTATATTTAGTGTGATTATTGAGAGATGAGTTTTAATTCCTAACACTTAGAATTTTAATTTATGTTTGAGGTAGTATTTGTTCTGTGCTTAGATTTTCATTTGATGGAAATCTTGTTTCTCTGTTTCTGGCCTTTCTTCATTATTTCTTTTTTGTAATTAATCTCTTTGAGTATTTTATCGAGTGCTGGTTTGGAAGACAAAGTCTTTCACCTTCTGTTTGTCATGGAAGGTTTTTATTTCCATGTCATGTTTGAAAGATATCTTTCCTGGGTAGATAAATCTTGGCTGGAAGTTGTTTTCTTCCAGAGTTTGGAATATGTTGCTCCAGGCCCTCCTGGCTTTCATTTTAAAAATCTGGAGTGATTCTTATTGGTTTGCCTGTGAATGTCACTTGTTCTTTTCCTCTTGTTGTCTTTAAGATTCTCTCCTTGGCCTCTACACTAGCGAATTTGATTATTTTGTTATGTGATAAACCTTTTCTCTAATCTTGTCTTTTTGGGGTTCTATACATTTCCTGTACCTGTGTGTCATTCTCTCTTTCTATGTTTGGATAATTTTCTAATATCACATCTCTGAAAAGATTATTGATTCCTTTGGTTTCAGCTTCTATTCCGTCTTCTATGCCTATTATTGTTAGGTTTGCTCTTTTAAGATTGGCTGAGATCTCTTCAATGTCCAATTCATGCTGTTGAATTGTTTCTTCTTTCTTTCTTTCTTTCTTTTTTTTTTTTTTT
>PVJS01025152.1:0-28092 GCA_004027185.1 Glis glis
ACAAAAGGGACTCCAATGACAACGGAGAACCCTCAGTGGTGCAAGGGAAGGGGTACAAGGGAAGGGGAAGGGTAAGAAAGAAGTGAATCTATGGAATTACTGTTATAAACAATGTGTATATATGAGATTATACCAACATCATTCTCAGTGCTACATGTGGGGGGGGAGGGACACCAAGAGCTGTGTGCATGTATGTTAACACCAAACTGATACTCATTGTGATGTGAGACTACAATGCACCAATAAAAACATAAAAAAGTAAAAAATAAATGGAAAAGAAAAAAAAATAATAGCCATTCTAACTGGAGAGAGATGACATCTCACTGTCGTTTGTTTGTTTGTTTGTACTGGGGATTGAACCCAGGGCATTCTACCTCTGGGCTACACCTCCAACCCTTTTTGTTATTTTTATTTGAAATAGAGTTTCGCTAAGTTACTGAGGCTGGCCTCGAACCTGTGATCCTCCTGTTTCAGTCTCTCTCAAATACTGGGATTACAGGTGTGCACCATCATGCTTGGCTATATGTATTTCTTACTGTGGGTCATGATCAAAAAATTTTGAGAACAACACCTGCTCTACTACTCCAAGCCCTGATTTCTCAGATGGAGAAACTGTCCTGGTGGCGCCATGCCCTGGAAGAGCTGGGGCCAAACCCTGCAGGAGGGAGACGCGCTGCGGCCAGGGGCTGCTCTGTTCCCCACAGAACCCAGCAAAACTGAACCTAGTCCAGACTCCCAGCACAGTGCTCCCTGCTTATGCCGCCCCATATGGGGATGGGTCTGACATTTGCACCCTGGTCCCCAGAGTAGCTGGGGAGGGGAGGGTGAGCTTGGCCTGGCTCCCTCTGCCGGCTTTGTGGTTAGCATCTCTGCAGGGGCACAGCAGGGCAGACTTTCTCTGAATCTCTGAGGCTCAGGATTCTGAGAAACCCAGCAGCGACGTCACCACCCACCACTGTGGCAGCCCCGGGAGTCACACACATGCCCCAGAGAGATGCTTCCACCTGTGGCCATGGGGCCAGTGCGGGCTGGGAACTGGCCACGTGGTTGGAAACCACAGAGGCAGCTCCAGGGCCCCGCCCCGCCATTCAGGGCTGCAGGGGTGGGGCAGTCCCGAGGGGCGGGCCTGTGCCTTTCCGTAGAGTCCCCAGGGGCTGTTGGGCCTTCAGCGAATGTGGGTGACAGCCGGGCACAGTGCCTGGCAGTTAATGGAGGACCCACTGCAGCACTGCAGGGTGGATGAGCTGGCATCTGCTCAGCCCCCCTTGCAGGCCAGGAAGCGGAGGCCCCCAGAACTGAGGGTCTCGCTGGGGTCCCATCTCCACTGAGAGTGGGCTGGAGTCAGGCAGGCAGGCGGGGCTCAGGGGCTGGTGTCTGGTGGGCACTGGCATCTCATCTGATGGCAAGTGACATGGGACTCTGTCTTCCCTGGTCTGTAAGCAGGCTGGGGTTTGATTAAAGCTGGTCTGACTCTTGCCCGAGGGTGGAGAGGCAGAGACAAAGAAGCTTAGGGAAAGCCCTCCCCAGGCTGGTCCTCGAAACCCGGGGAGAGAAGGGGGTGTCCCTTCCTGGGCTCCCAGGGTCACCCGCTCACCTTTCCCACCGCGCCCCACTCCTGGGTCTTCACTCAGATCCAGGGCAGCTCCTCCCCGGAGGGAGGCTGCGAAGTCTGCTCCACTGTCTCCCTGCTCAGGGGAAGGGGACTCTGCCACGCTGTTCCTGCATTTGCTGGGACCTGCCTTTCTCCCATACCTGTTCTGTTCACCATGGGTCTCCACTCCTAACGCCATACTCAGCATTTACTGGATGTTCAGTAAATATGAATAAATGACTAAGACTCAGGCCCTCCTTTTCTTTTCCTTTTCCCTTTTCTTTTCTTTTCCTCTTTATTTTTTTGTGGTGTGGTACTGGGGATTTTTAAATTTTGAAACAGGGGGTCTCACTGAGTTGCTGAGAGTCTCACTACTTGCTGAGGCTGGCCTGCGATCCTCCTGTCTCAGCTTTCCAAGTACTGGGATTACAGGTGTGCACCACCACGCCCTGGTTCGCAGCCAGCCTCAGCTACTTGGTGAGGCCCACTGGAGAATGTGACCCATGGGCGGGTCGCATTCTCCAGTGGTGACCGCAGCAGGACTTCCGTCCCACGTGTTTCTGGGCCCCTGCCTTCCCCATTGAGCAGTGGAATCTACTCTCTCTCCCCTGGAAACGGGGTGGGCCGGAGACTGCCTTGAACAGGACGTGGCAGAAGCAAAGCTATGTGAATTCTGAGGCTGTCATACTAATGCAATGGCTTCCAGCCGCTATACCTGCGTGCAGGCACGCTCTCTTCTCCCTGCCCACCCATGGCTCAGACATCTAAGGGGACAAATCAGACCCCAGCCTCAGATGCCAGGGCACCAGTGACAGACTGTCCCGCTGACCCCGCCCGGGTCCCCGAGCTGAAGTGTAACTAATGGTTGCGGTTGCGTATGGCACAGTCTTGAATGGTTAAAGTAAGAAACTGGTGCAGTTGGCAAAATGAAATGTCGGTACAGGAGTCCCGGGGGTAGGACGAGTGTGGCTGAGGCTCACCACAGAGCGGCATGGCCACTGAGGCTGGCATTTGCCAGGTATAAGCTGGGAGCTGGCTCGGGGAGGAGGGAGGAGCACGCGTGCATCTCAGCAGGAGGAAGGCGCAGCGGGAGCACCGCCCCTGGGGGGAGGGTGGATCCCGGAGCCATCTTCACCTGAGGGCTGACAGCCACTCTTGGTCCATCTGCTTCCAGGTGAGGGGTGAGCTGGCTGGCCAGGCCAGGCAAATGGAGATGCGGCCTCCCGTGGGTGGGACGGAGGACAGGGAGGCCAGATGTGGAGCAGGGCTCCTGGCTTGGACAGCTGAATGGCTGAGGGACCAAGTCAAAGAGGCAAGAGACGGCAGTGCCATGCTGAGGGCCAAGGACGTTTCTGGAAGGGCAGTGAAGTCTCCTCTTTGCATCCGGCCTTCGCTGGCTATCCTTCCCTTGGAAGCAGGGTGGGAGATGACCATTTCAGTTGCACCTTGTTAAATATCCTTCATTTCCCTGAGTCTGAGGCTGGGGGTCCCCAGGCCACCTCCCGAGCTGCTCCAGCACGCTGGTGTCAGGGCTGTCCTGGCGCTGTGCTGGCTGTCACTGAAGGCTTGGCTCGCCAGGTCCTGGGTGAGTGGCCAGCCACCATCACAGCAAGTGCCTGTGGGGAAATGCACCCCGCCTGCCTGCCCCACCCCTCAACCAGTTTCTAGAACACACTGAGCAGGCAGGAAGTGGAAGAGCCCACTGCTTACCGCGGGGGATGATGGCCGGCAGTCTCACCTGTGAACCTTCTGCCTCCCACCCCCAGGCTGGATGAGGCCTTCCTCTGGGCTCCCTGACTCTCTACATTTTTTTTCAGCTTTTTCTGAAAATAGAAACATGTCTCTTCTACCCTTTCCTGGCTCATTGAGGGGTGTTTCGTGTGCCCTCAGCACCCATGCAGTCTCACACTTTGAGGGAGAGTTTGCTGGAGGAGCAAGTAGACTGGTGTGTCGAATGAGTCCTCTGCGCTGGTTCTCAGTCCCTGTTTCCAGGGCCCTTCCCTTCCTGTGAGAACCACCGTACCTTTGTTAGAAACAACTTTTTACGGCGTCTAAAGAAACGGCACGTGTTCGAAAATTGCTTGGCAAGGCAATTTTACTTTTTTGCAAAAAAGGGTGCTCCCAGATATGAGAGAGAGCACGCTTCACAAAGAACCCAGTGGGTCTCATATCCCTAACGCAAGGCTCCTCCTGTGCTGAGCTCCTATTGGTTGAAGTTACAGCTTCCCGTTCTTCCTGGTCAGCTACAGGGGAAGATGGGGGAGGGTCGACACCTGTAATCTCTTAAGAGATGTTAATTTGGGGAAGGAATGTAAGTCCCTACCAGGTTACAAAATGGCTGCCTAAGTGAAACTACCTCCTTTGACAGAAAAGATACAATTATATTCTCACACCTTCTCACAAACAGATGTGTCTCTCACAGTGCAGAACTTTCTGGTAACACGTGCACATCCTTAAAAGGCTAAGAGTGCTGGTGAAGGCGGAGGTGAATTACTAAATAAAATGGAACCTTCGCCAGGTGTGGCTGTGCACACTTGTAATCCCAGTACTCAGTAAGCAAAGTAGTGTGACTCTCATCAACCTAGCGAGTCCCTGTTTCAAAATAAAAATAAAATAGGGCTGGGGGTGTAGCTTAGAGGTAGAATGCCCCTGGGTCCATCCCCAGTACCACATACCCCAAAAAAAGAAAAAAAAGCAGAACCATTATAGCTCCTTGAGAGCTGGCCTGGGTGGAAGCCTGCAACTCAGCGGCCCAGAATCCTGAACTCCCACGCAGAGGGGCGCCCGGCCCTCCAAGGAACTTGTGCAATTATTGTTCCTCTGCTGACCACAGAGGAGGGAAGGAGGGCCCAGCCTCCCCCTCACCTGCCCTGCTGGACGAGCCAGGCACACCCCTCTCCCTGAAGCAGGGGCCCAGGGAGGAGGGAGTCTTAGTTTGAATTCTCCAGGAACAGATCTTGAGAGGAGAGGCAACCAGCAGCTGGAGCTCAGCCCTGCAGGGGGCCCTGGGGAGTCCCCAGCACTGGCCTCAGGTCAGCCCACCCAGGTCGAGGGAGCCACCCCACGTTCACACAGGGACTTCTGGCCATCCCTGCGAGCTGTGTCCAGGCTGCTGACTCTCAATTCTTGCACTTCCTGGCTGCAGAGCAGCCTCCCAGGGCTCACGCAGAGCCCCCAGGTGGCCAGGTGCAGGTTAGGGGGGTAGGGAGTCGCAGCAGCACAGTGGGTCCTGAGAGACTTGGGGGACTGCAGCCAGTGGGGAAGCTGGAGTCACTCTCCCCGGCAAGAGCCACCTGAGAAGTGCACTGAGCCCTCTGTCCTTGCAGAACCCGCAGGGAGGGGCTGGGGGCCAGGGCCCAGGCTCCAGATGGGCTGAAGCACTCTCTCTAAGGTGCCACCGGCTCTACGTCAACTACAGAGACCCCCCCCACACACACCTTTCTAGCTCTCATTTAAGACTCTGAGCGCCTTGCCATCTCTTCTCTGTCCTCACCCTGTGGCCTTTCCACCAACTGTGCTGGTGTAAGAGAAGCCACCAGGACAAAGGTAGTGCTGTGGGGAGTGGGAAGGGATAGCAAGGCTGTGGAGTCATTCCCCAAATGGTCTCCTGGACCAGCAGGCTGAGGACTGCCACCGGTTACCGCGGCCTCTGGGGCCCTGGCTGTCCCCAACCTCTGGGAAGCCTCTGGGAACCTGGGTGTCCCCGGCCTCTGGGGGCCCTAGGTGTCCCCAGCCTCTGGGAAGCCTCTAGAGGCCTGGGTGTCCCCAGCCTCTAGGAAGCCTCCGGGGGCCCTGGGTGTCCCCAGCCTCTGGGAAGCCTCCGGGGGCCCTGGGTGTCCGTGGCCTCTGGGAAGCCTCTGGAGACCCTGGGTGTCCCCAGCTTCTGGGAAGCCTCCGGGGGCCCTGGGTGTCCCCGGCCTGTGGGAAGCCTCTGGGGCCCTGGGTGTCCCGGGCCTCTGGGAAGCCTCTGGGGGCTCTGGTGTCCAGGGCTTCTGGGACTAGGTGTCCCAGGCCTGTGGGAAGCCTCCGGGGGCCCTGGGTGTCCCTGGCCTCTGGGAAGCCTCTGGGGCCTTGAGTGTCCGGCCTCTGGGAAGTCTCTGGGGCCATAGGTGTCCCCGGCCTCTGGGAAGCCTCCAGGGGCCCTGGGTGTCCCCGGCCTCTGGGAAGCCTCCGGGGGCCCTGGGTGTCCCCGTCCTGTGGGAAGCCTCTGGGGGCCCTGGGTGTCCCCGTCCTGTGGGAAGCCTCTGGGGCCCTGGGTGTCCCCAGCCTCTGGGAAGCCTCCAGGGCCCTGGGTGTCCCCGGCCTCTGGGAAGCCTCCAGGGGCCCTGGGTGTCCCCGGCCTCTGGAAAGCCTCTGGGGGCCCTGGGTGTCCCCGGCCTCTGGGAAGCTTCTGGGGGCTCTGGTGTCCAGGGCTTCTGGGGCTGTAGGTGTCCCTGGCCTCTGGGAAGTCTCTGGGGCCATAGGTGTCCCCAGCCTCTGAGAAGCCTCTGTGGACCCTGGGTGTCCGTGGCCTCTGGGAAGCCTCTGGGGGCCCTGGGTGTCCCCGGCCTCTGGGAAGCCTCTGGGGCCCTGGGTGTCCCCGGCCTCTGGGAAGCCTCTGGGGGCTCTGTGTCCAGGGCCTCTCGGAAGTCTCTGGGGCCTTGAGTGTCCAGCCTCTGGAAAAACTCTGGGGCCATAGGTGTCCCCCGCCTCTGGGAAGCCTCTGGGGCCCTGGGTGTCCCCGGCCTCTGGGAAGCCTCTGGGGGCTCTGGTGTCCAGGGCCTCTCGGAAGCCTCTGGGGCCTTGAGTGTCCGGCCTCTGGGAAAACTCTGGGGCCATAGGTGTCCCCCGCCTCTGGGAAGTCTCTGGGGGCCCTGGGTGTCCCCGGCCTCTGGGAAGCCTCTGGGGCCCTGGGTGTCCCTGGCCTCTGGGAAGCCTCTGGGGCCCTGGGTGTCCGCGGCCTCTGGGGGCCCTGGGTGTCCCTGGCCTCTGGGGTTCTGTGTGTCCGTGGCCTTTGGGAAGCCTCTGGGGCCCTGGGTGTCCCCGGCCTCTGGGAAGCCTCTGGGGGCTCTGGTGTCCAGGGCTTCTGGGGCTGTAGGTGTCCCAGGCCTGTGGGAAGCCTCCGGGGGCCCTGGGTGTCCCTGGCCTCTGGGAAGCCTCTGGGGGCCCTGGGTGTCCCTGGCCTCTGGGGTCCTGTGTGTCCATGGCCTCTGGGAAACCTCTGGGGCCATGGGTATCGGAAGACGCGGGGCTCCATGACCTCCACAGGTTCTTCCAGAATCATCAGTCATCCCTGAAAGTGCCTGCTCTTCCAGTACATCAGGTTCTTTGCGTTAAGTGTGTGATCCTTACCACCCCGTCAAGTGGGTGAACAGTATCCTCAGTTTGCAGCACAGAAACTGAGGCCCAGGAGGTTAAGCCACTTGCCAGAGTTGGAGAAGACAGGAATTGGGTGTGAGCCCTGGGTCCCCACCAATGGGGAGGTGAGGCGGAGCAATGGCCCCCACTCTACCTTAATCGTGAGCTCAGCTCCCGCCTGGAAAAAGTCAAGCTATGCTCTGTTTCACATTAGTATTTTATTATAACCATATTGAATGATATCACTTTGCCAAAAGGATAAATCATTTCTTATATCAGTATGAGTTACAGCATAAAGATGGATGAGAAAAAGTGATAGGATATAAATGGCACTGTGGGGTACTCCATAAATCAAATGAATAGTGCCACTGTGAGAAAAGTTATGGCGACAACTTTTATATCAGCGTGGTCGCCAGCCTGTTTACATGAACGTTCTATTTCTTTCAACACTGTAAAAAGAGCTACTGAGAGTTAACACTGAAAGCATGGGTTGGCCTGTGAGAAGGACGCCATTGCTGTCCTTGGTTCATCTGCCCCTCTCCCATCCCACAGCTCCTGCTCCAGACACACCGGAAGGAGGGGTGGAACCGGCCATGTGCTCACAGGCTGGCCGCTCAGCATGCGGGGACATAAGTCCTCCATACGCACTCTTGTTCTGTAATGGCCCTGGGTGCAGTTTCTTTGAAATTGTAAGTTTGGGTCGACTGTGACAGGTTATCGTTAGGAGACAGCATGACTGTCCGATGTTATATTTGCTTGGTACTCTGACACAGCAGAGGTGGCATTCCTGTCCACGGCGGGCACCGGCCCCGCGCCAGCCTCCTCAGCATGACGACCGCCACTCACGTATGAGAAGGCAGTCGCAGTGAGGTCTTGGCTTACTCTAGAGTCACATCCATTCATTCATTCACTCACGTATGAGAAGGCAGTCGCAGTGAGGTCTTGGCTTACTCTAGAGTCACATCCATTCATTCATTCACTCACGTATGAGAAGGCAGTCGCAGTGAGGTCTTGGCTTACTCTAGAGTCACGTTCATTCTGCTGCACTATTCGTTCTTTCCAGATTGCAGTTAGCACTGAACATTAGCAGGTCATCTTTGCAAGGATAATCCGTATAATTAAATGTTTACAGTGCTATACGACCTCTTGGCATACACACAAGATAAGGCAAGGTAAAGATGACTTTCTGTGGCCTGTAACTCTCATATGCAATGACAGGTAAATTTTAACTCAGATCCCCAATCTGATCAGAGAGGAATGCATAAAACACATAGGGACATGTATAAAAAAGTAGGTGACGATGGGAACTGACCTATGTTTAATGTATATAAAACGTACTTAACTGTTAATAATGAATACATGCAAGGGATTCCACTGATTACTACTGATTTGTTAAAGAAAAACAAAAAAGTTTCATATATCCAGGATTTAAAAAATGTGCAATTAAACATAAGTACCTGATAAAATAATAAAAAGTAACATATATTCTTTAATAGCATTGTAACTAAAAAATATGCAAATGATGCTCACCAAGGAAAAATAAAAAAAGTCACTTAGAAAAAACACTACTCCAGCACTCCAGCTCGGTGACCTGTGGGCTTGGCGGCTGGTGCGCACGCCACTCCCCGTCTGGGTCTTTCCTCGAGGAGGGAGTGAGCGCATCACAGGCCACAGAAGCACAGGACAGCAAGTCCCACCCAGCACAGGTGCAGGCTGGGAGATTCTGTGCCAGTCAGATGCCCAGCCAATGGCAGGGAACCGGGCTAGAGGCTTCTCGGCCTGGTGGGTGGCCAGTGGCTCTTAGCTGTCATTCCAGCTCTCAGGGCAGAGAGGATGCTGGAGTGAGCAGACAACACTGGCCCAGCTGCGTGGGGACGGCCAGCTCTGTGGTCCTTTCTGGTCTCTGTCCTGATGCCCTGGTGGGACAGCTCCACACTTCTTAGAACTGAACACCGACACCTTCCCGAGCTAAGTCCTTTCTGAGAAAGTGACCAGTGGCAGCCCCTGCACAGGTGTGAGCCCACTCACTCATGGGTCCCCCGAGCTCACAGGGACGGTACTGGCAGAAAGTTCTCGGAGGTGCCAGGCAGGGAGCAATCGCGGAGGGCCGGTAGCCTGCGATCTGGCAAGACCGGAGTCGTTATTCAGCCTACATGCTGATGTGGGAAGAGGAGAGTTCTGTTAGAATTTAAGAACAAAGTGTAGAGCTAATACAGAACCTTCTCTATTAGCTGACTCGAGTCATCGGCATTTTCTCGGCGATCCAGTGGGAAGTCATGTCATCATCACGTTTGTCCTCAGAGATGTGTGGTCAGCAGTGGGAGGGACAGAGACCGCGCATCGCCGTCACACTGAGCTTTTCCTTAAAGTCACCACGCAGGCTGCCAGGTGCAGGCTGCTCTGCCCTGGTGGGGCGAAGCAGGCCTTGCGTCCACCCACGGCCCCACCTGTCCCTGGTGCAGGGAGGAAGTGTCCTTTCCAGGCCCTTCCCCTCCATGGAGGGAAATGGCCACGTGTTGCTCTGTGACCAAGGTGGCTTCCTAGGCTGCCCACTGGTGAGGGGGGACTGTAGCCTGTGCTGAAGCCCAGGAAGGCACTGACACCAGGATGCGAAGGCGGAGCAGGAGCCCTGCCTCCTCCCGGGCCCCGGAATGCGCTCAAGGAGGTGCAGCTCCTGCAGAAGGGAATCCTGGCCCGGCTCCCTGCCACTACTGTAAGCCATGGCAGGTTCTGACTTTGCAGGGGAATGAGCGAGGGCTTTTCCCTTTACTTCTCAGTTAACACATATAGTTCTGAAACTAGAGAAACTACCGGGAAATCAACTGAAAGATGTTTATCCCTGAAAGTCAGGGTACATTTTCTAATTCAAGGGTAGCAATATTTTTGCAACTTATGAAATCAGTGCAGCAAAGAGTAGCTTAAAGTGGCCTGTTTTCTGGCTGTGAAGATTCTAAAAGGTGAAAAAGAGTCATTTAAGTAGGAACAGCGATGGCCAAAGTCTACTCAGCCTGAGGATTATAAATGTATTCTTTTACAAATCCAAAGAGTCTAGTATCACATCATACCTAAATATGACTCCTAAGGTTAGACCCTGTTTCTACAGATCATCATAACTTCTGAGAGGTCAGCAATGGGTTTTTCCCAGTCCTGGGATCCCCTCGTTCTAGTTCATTCTATTGCACTTGGCTCTGCTATATGGCTTCCCAAGGTAGGAATGAAGTAGGCTGAGACAGATTTCCAGAGTAAGTTTCCTGATACCAGCCAGTTTTCCTGTGGCTGATGCTTTGAGGGAGAGAAAATCTGAAATGAATTTCTCCTCCTAAATATGACTGATGGAGTTGTCAGACCTTCTTAGCTGGGGAGGAGGGGACAGAGGAAAAGTAGTTGTGACTGCAGTTTGGTCATTTTCTGATAGTGTGGTACTGGGTACTTAGTCCAGTTCTAATTCAGAGCAAGGGTGTGAGGGTCAGGCCAGGGCCCAGAGAGCCCCGTCTGCATTCTGGAGAACATAGGTCTGTGTGCTGTGGCCACCTCTGCTTCTAACGGGTTCCACCCGGCTGTGCCACTGCAAAATGCATGCTGGGGAAGCGGCGTGGGTTCCGGAGGGGCCTCCACTGGGGAGCCAAGTCCCTGTGGTCAGAGGTCCAGGGGGCTCACGATGGTGAAGCCGGAGTCCTTGCTGCTGTCGTCGTCGGGGCTGGAGCTGGGGTTGCTGGACGAGGCGGAGGCTGGGCCCATCAGCGGGTCTGAGAACACCAGCGGGGAGTAGGTTGGGGCATGGCTTTTCCCAGATGTGCTCCTGAGGGTGCGGAGAGGCTGGGCCGGGCCTGAGCAGGGTCCCCTGGCACTGCCCCCCTCGTCATCTTTGGAAACCAGGATGAAGTCGTCGGAGCCCCCTCTGTCTGTGCGTCCTGGCACTTCTGAAACAGCCTGTGAAGTACAGCAGAGAACAGGTGGATGAAAGAAGCAGCTAGCAAAAAACTGGGCAGAGGACGCCAGGCCACCGCTGCCTGCTGACGTTCCCGAGCCCAGCCTGGCCCTGGCAGCACAGATGGTTGCCCCGTGCTCTGCCTGAGTGGGGCAGCAGGGGTCCTGCCACTCCAAAGCCCAGGCACTTGGCACGGAGCAGGGTCGGCGGCATCGGTGGGGCCCTCTGAAGCCGACACTGCCTTTGCAGCAGAGCAGAGCCCACTTCTCCTCCACACATGCAGGCAGAGGCGGCATCTGTGCTGCCAGGGTAGCTGGGCTCATGGGCGTCAATGGGCAGCGCCCTGAGTACGACTCCTTGTCCTCTGAGCTTGAATCCTCTCATCTGCGAAGTGGGATATGGACTAGGTCTCTCTCCCCGTGTGTGGTCACCGTGAAGCGAGCTGATGTGTGCAGATGTGAGCTGCCACATCTGGAGTGACTTTACTGCCTGCCTGGTTGTGTCTCATGTATACCCCTCAGAGCTAGCTCAGCATGGGTCTACACGTGGGGGGCTCCTGGGGCAATGGTGGCGAGTGGTAGGTTCTATAAATGGGAAAATCAAGAATCGCAGTTAAGTGCAAAGTATAATGGCAAAAAGTATAGAGACAGACGGCTTCAGGCTACAATTATTTTCATTTCTAAGCAATTTCAAGTGGCTTTTTATTTTTTAACTTAAAGAAGTTAACATCCACAAGCAGAGGCTAAGGAACTGGATTAACAAAGCTATAATCTGACCAAGGACGTCCACTGACAGCTGGTAGAAAGAACCCCTTGTCCAGTGGTGCCATGGTGCCCACACCTGTCTCCAGCCCCACAGTGTGGCGGTAACAAGTGCAGGGTTGAGACCTAAAGTGAAGTGTAGAGCCTGGACAGGGAGTGGGCAGCATTTCCAGGGGGGATCTGGCCTTGAGCCCTGACTGACAGGCCCCTAACAGCTCAAGGGGCCCTATGTCCCTGACATTTGACACCTTCAGGACCGAGGCTGTGAGCTCCAGGGGCTGAGCTCCCCACCTCCCACTCAAGCCGCGGACCCGGGGACACAAGAATCCCAACAGAAACGGCGCCCATGGCAAGGGGACATAATCAAAACTGGCACTCACTTAGGGCTGACAAGGTGACTGTCTTCTGAGCTGGAGGGAAAGAAACCAAATCTCACCCCATTGCTGCCCCTGTGGAGTCCTCCATGAGTCAACATGGCTGCACGTTCGACTTCCTACCCCCAAGTGTGGACACTGTTCCTGTGCCTGCTGAGGGCCTGGCTGTCTCCCAACGGGGCAGCATGGCAGAGCTCACCTGAGAGAGCACACGGATGTAGCTCCTCTTTTTAGAGTGGTACCTCTACAACAGAGGCGCCATGGTCACCTACAGTGGAGACCACAGCAAGACTGTGACACGGGGAGATACCTTCCCAAGCCTGTGACTGGAAGTAAGGCTGCTTCTTACCATTCCTCTAATATTCCAGTGTGTCCACCCAGGGCCCAGAGAAGGGCCACAGACTGGCGTAGACCAAGCAAGCTACTAGCACTGACACCACCTTTAGCAACCCTACTCTTATTTTTTCTTTCTCTTTTTTTTTATTTTGGTAGTGGGGATTGAACCCAGGGACATTCTACCTCTGAGGTATACCCCCTAGCCCTTTTTATTTTTTTATTTTGAAGCAGGGTTTCCCTACATTGCTGAGGCTGTCCTTGAATGTGCGCTCCTCCTTTCTCAGCCTCCCAAGCACTGGGATTATAGTTGTGTGCCACCAGGCCTGGCTGCAACCCTATTCTTTTAATTTTATTCTTTTATTTTTATTTTTATTTATTTATTTAGTTAATTTTTGTGTGTGGTACTAGGGATTGAACCCAGGGGTATTCTACCTCTGAATTGTACCCCCCAGCCCATTTATTTATTTATTTATTTATTTATTTATTTATTTATTTATTTATTGTGGTACTGGGGATTGAACCCAGGGCATTCTACCTCTAAGCTATACCCCCAGCCCTATTTTTTATTTTGAAACAGGGTCTCACTAAGTTATGAGGGCCTCACTAAGTAGTTGAGGCTGGCTGCAAACCTGTGATCCTCTTGTCTCAGCCTCCCAAGTACTGGGATTACAAGTGTGTGCCACCATGCTCGACTTATTTTTTATTTTGAAACAAGGCCTATGTTGCTGAGGCTGGCTTCAAACCTGTGATCCTCCTGTCTCAGCCTCCCAAGTACTGGGATTACAGGCACCACTGGATGCACCACCACATCAAGCTGCAACCCTATTCTTTTAATTATTCTTTTATTATTCCCTACTCCCTGCCCCTTAATATAATACGTCAAGAAGGGAGGCCGGGTGTGGTGGCACATGCTTGTAATCCCAGTACTTGGGAGGTTAAAACAGGAGGATCGCAGGTTCGTGGCCAGCCTCAGCTACTTAGTGAGGCCCTCCGCAACTTAGTGAGACCCTGTCTCAAAATAATAAAAAAATAGGGCCGGGGGTGTAGCTTGGAGGTAGAATGCCCCTGGGTTCAATCCCCGGTACCGCAAAAAAAAAAAAAAAAAAAAAAATGGAGGCGCAGGTAGGGGCCTGGTAGCTCAGCCAGTATCACAAAGCAAATCAAAGGCCTCCACACTTCTGGATTATCACCTAGCTTGTTTTTCTACAAAGATGAATTCTTCATGGACTTCTGTAGCAGCCTTAAAGTCTGCCTGGTGCCATTTATATAATTTAGAAAAGTTTTGTAAATTCCTAGGTTGATCTTCTTTTTATTGTTACACACAGGCATGTACTGTACAATTAAAGTTTTTCAGTCCTGCCTACAACTGGCCAGGACCACACAACATACGCTCCCTTCTCCCCTGGCCCGTCTCATTTCATAACTTGAGTTTAGGATCATGGCAGAAGCACAGGAGCCAGTATAGACCAGTGCTGTCTAGAGAGACTCTATGAGGCTGGAAATGTTGTGTCTGTGCTGTCCAGTACAGTAGCCCTAGCTATTTGCAGATACTGAACGCTTGAAAATTGCTAGTTATTGAGGAACCAAGTTTTAAACTTTTAATTCTATTTTAATAGATTTACTTTTAAATGAACACACATATGCCGGGCGTGATGGCGCACGCTTGTAATCCCAGTACTTGGGAGGCGGAGACTGGAGGATCCAGGTTCGCGGCCAGCCTCAGCTACTTAGTGAGGCCTCCGCAACTTCGTGAGACCTGGTTTCAAAATAAAGGATAACAAATAGGGCCGGGGGTGTAGCTCGGAGGTAGAACGCCCCTGGGTTCGATCCCTGGTACCGCAAAAAAAAAAAAAAAAAAAAATGAACACACATGGCAAATGGCTATAATATTAGGTAATATATAGATAAAAAGTTGAGACTCTGGTACCATATGATGGGTTAGCTGACTAATATATTCAGGGTCTAAAACCAAGTCCTGTCTTCTGCAGTGGATGTGATATAGTCCATCAGACACATCTCAAAGGAGGGTATGAAGGACAGACTCCAGGTAGAGAGGGACAGTGTGGTTCTTTTCACTCCACAGAATACAATTTCACACGTCCTCTGCCGACTTCAGAGCTGGCGGCAGGATTTGTAAATCTGACAGAAAGAGCAGTATGAGCCATGTCAGCGCCAACTGCGGGGACCAGGCACATGCATTCCCACGGCTCCTGGTGGGGAAGGCACTGGCAGGAGGACTGTGGGCCAGGTCCCCATGCAGGGGAGCCTGGTCCTTCTGTACTATCACCTTTGCACATTCTTTAGTGATTAACCAAGAAAGCAAAGACAGTCCATTCCAAGTTAGGAATAAGCTGTGGCTAGACAGGGACTTTTAAGGTCAAGCACCTGTGCTTGTGGGGGAGCAGCCGCTGCCTCCCGGGGTGACTGCGCACATCCCTTCAAGTTGTTTGCTTATTTCAGATAAGGCCCTTTAGTTTCAGTGAAGACCACAAGGAACCAGTTCAAATCAGCCAAAGCAGCCTAGCTCCTCTTACAGGTGACCTAGAGTCAACTTTGCTCATCATGATGATACATTCTTGGCCCAGCGGAGTTCCTGCCTGCCACTTCAAATCTGCAATGTATGAAGAAGCATGACCTCTAATTGCGTGTGCACAGGAGCGTGCCCACCTCCCCATGCCATGACTCTCTCCCTGTGAATATGTGTACTCCCGTGTTTCCTTTGTCTGGGGAGCCGCTGCGTTGGGAGTCAGCCCAGTGCTCTCCGCACTTGCTGCAAGTCACAGCCTCTCTTCACTGTTATCTCCAGGTTGCGCTTAGTGGCTTTGCACTCACCAAGGGGCAAACCCATTGTGTTACAATTCTAGCGACCCAGGGGATGTCCTTCCCTGGAAGGCTCGTGGGCCCTCGCCACCTGGCCTCCGACAGGAGGAATGGGCTGTGCTGGTCTGCCCAGGCTGTCTCCCTGTGTTGCCAAGAGCAGGTCTCAAGCAGATAGGGAAGCTCCTGACTGCTGTCCTCCTGGACAGCAGGGGCTGCTCTGAGCCCTTGTGGAAGTTCTCGCAGGCTGGTGAGTGGTGCTGGACCCACGAGTCCCCCAGGTAATAGAGTGAGAAGGTCATAGGTCAGGAGAGTGCCCACAAAGGTCAGCTAGAGCTCTGGGAGAGTGCGAGGTCGTGTGTCCTGGCCGAGGAGGGGTGGGTGGCCATGCTGACTGCAGATCTACAAAGGAAAGCCATGGGCTCCTTGAGACCCAGAGGGAAGTCTCCTGATATTCTGAACCTCCTCCGCCCCAGTATATGATTTTACAGTTTCAATGTTCTGAAACCCTTTGATAATGGATCAAGTTAAAAAATTATGTGCAGGCAAAGAGTTGTGAGATTTGCATTCTGACTAATCATCCTTTTGCCAGCCATTAAGGCGCCAGGATGGGCAACAAGGTGTCCCTACCAGAGGAGCGCCTGCTAGTCCCCTTCATCACTAGCAGATGTCTGGCTATCTGTCAATGACTAAGAAACTCATGGTCTTCCTCTGGCCACATTTTGGCCACAATACAGCCTGGAGAACCAGAAGAAGTGGCCTGAGGATGGGTTCCTAAATTGCAATACTATTCTGCAACTTGATCTGTTCTGGAAGAAGGAGGGAATCGGCATAAAATTCCCTATGTACAGTGTATTGCGGCCTTCAAAAGAAATAGAAAACTAACCAGAATGAAGTTTAAGTCTTTGACTAAGAAGAGAACGGTCCCTCCGGGGACGACTAGCCTGCTTTACCTTCCCTTGGGTTCCTGCTGAGCAGGTGGATCGGCCTCCTCTGACTCCTCCTGAGCCTGAGCCCCTTTATCTGGAGGCCTTTGCACCTAGACCATCCCCTAAACCTATGTGTCCCCTTTCCTGATAGGACCAATTACAAACCAGGAAACAGTTTTCCCTTCTGATAGGCTCCAGACAGGGAAATGGAATTTTTACCTATGTCTGCCTTTCACCACTCTGACTTGTAACTACTGGAAGGGACACAGCTGAGGACCAAGCCAGGAGGACTCGTCATTCTTATGACAGGGGTGTCCTTACAACCCATAACACCATGTAGATGGGTATTCAACTCTTCTGTGTACCCTTCTGCCTGCAGAAGAAAAATCAGCAGCACTGGCATAGGCCAGAGAGGAAGCCAAAAAGCAGCATGCTAATAGCCTGACAGCCAGGTTTGGTCCCCTCCTCTGGGACCCCAACGCACTGCAGGGCGAGCCAGAGTGGATTGTTACGGAGACCTGCTCCTCAAAGGGCACGAGGAGCTAGCAAAGGGAGGGAAATCCTGCACTGGCCAGATGAAAATCCTTCATGCAGAGGGTTGACAGGTCTCCAGAGGCAGACCCCTCGGAATCCGGAGAGGAGGAAAGTAGCCAGACAGTCCTGGGAACTGTTTCTAGCTCAGAGTGCCCTGATATCTGGAGAAAACTCCCAAATAATTGGCTGTGGGTCCAGAAACTAACCCTTCTCAACTGGTGAACGCTGCTTTTAAGGTATCAACAACAGAGATGTGGAAGAAGAAGAGAAAGAAGACAAGGAAGCAGGCCGTCCTCCAGTCTGCTCCGGGGCACCTAGGAGGAAGAAAGGAGCCACTGGTAAGTGCCCCTGGCCCCAGCAAAGCTGGGGCTGACCTAGTGCGCACTTTGTAAGCAGGAGGGATAGTGGAAGAGGCAGTGACCAAACTGAAGACTGATGAGGCCAGGGACTCCATTGGCTCCTTCACTCGATACTGGAGCCACACGGTGCGTGTTAAGGGGCACTCTGTCCAAGAGAGAATGTACCATAAAAGGGGGCTCAGGAAGAGGAGTCATCTAATGGGCTCTCAAGCCTCTGGCCTGCCAGTGGGCACAGAGGTTTTAAAGCACTCACTTCTGTATGTTCTTGAGAGTCCACTCCACTGTTAGGAAGAGGTCTGCTAACTATTAATTTTTAGCCAAATAGCTGGAAATACAGGTTCCTAAGAGTCATGAAGCTGAGCTCCCAGTGCTGCCCCAAGTAATGCCAACAGAACCTGAAACTGCCCCTGAAAACATCCTGAATCTAGTCAAGCCTGAGGTCTTGGTACAACTGGGATGGATAGCAGAGCCGAACCTATAAAGGTTGTCTTAAAACAAGTCAACAGCTGGCCTTGAGTAAAATGATACCTTCTGAAACCATGACTGGGCCAAGCCTGTGCTTGACTGGCTGCTAAGCAGGGCTTAATAAGGCCCTGGAGGTCTCCCTGTAATACTCCCAACCTGCTGGTTGAGAAACCAGGGACAGGAGAATATAGGCTTGTGCAGGACTGACAGGCAATAAACGAAGTTGTCACAGTCATGTTCCTGGGGATAGTAAGGACTACAAGGTTCTAGCTTTAAGGAATGGCTTCTTTTGCATCCTGCTGGACTCTGGGTCCCAGGAATTGTTTGCCTTCCTATGGGAGAATCCAGAGACACATCAAAAACAATACTACTGCTGGACAGTGCGTCCCATCATTTTTTGAGAAATTCTGAACATGGACTGGGGGAAACTAAGCCTGGAAAGTGGGATTTGCTACAATGTGCAGATGATATATGAATTGCAAGTCCGTCTAAGCAGGCTTCGGATAAAAACAGTGAAGGCTTTACATTTCTTGGCTGAAAAGGGCTACAAGGTCTCTAAGGGAAATGTGCAGGCATCCAAAGAAACATAAAATATCTGGTTTTATAATATCTCAAGGACAATGCATCCTTCCCTAAGAAAGGAAACTGGCTCTCTGCCAGGTAGTCCCTCCGAACACCCTGAAGCAGCTGCGGGAATTCCGAGGCACTGCAGGCTTCTGCCCTATTTGAACTTTCAATTTTGAGTTAATCACAAAGCCCCTATATAACAAGCCACAGGGCCAAGAGACTGATTTCTCTGAATGGAACGAGAGTGTAATCAAGCCTTGAACAAGTTACTGCGGAGGGTCCTGCGTTAGGTATGCCAGATGAAGAAAAGCCATCTTATGTACATGTGCACAAAAGACAGAGATCGCAGCTGGTGCATTAGTTCAGGTGCTGGGTCCCCTAAGAAAGGTGATGGCCTGTTTCTCTAAATAATTGGATACTGTGCCACCATACTTAGTGGCAGTCACTGCAACCTGCTAATCAAAGAGGAAGGAAAATAAACTGTGGGGCAAACACTGACAGTTTGGACCCCACACCAAGTCTCCAATTCTGGAGACCAAGGCCATCACTGGCTGACCAATATCTGGTGTGACAACACCAGGCTCTACTGGTGGACATTGCCTCCCAACCCCCCAATATGACTCTAACGCTGTAACCCAGCCACGTTGCTGCCTGCATCACGAGAACCATTAGGATATGAATGCTTGGAACTGGTAGGACAGGTGTGCCCCAGCAGAAAAGACCTTCAGAGTGAGCCCTGCCAAAGGCTAAGAGGGATGGTTTGTGGATGGGGGTGGTTCCATGGCTAATGGTCAAGGCTGGGCTGGATATGCAGTGGTGTCTCTCCATGAGACCACTGAGGCAAAAGGCCGCCCCCCAGAAACTTCAGCCCACAGGACCTTGACTAGGGCACTGAAATTAGGGAAGGGAGGGCATTAGCTACAGACAGAGATTCCAGATACGCCTTCTCAGTGATCCATGATAGCGTGGCGATCTGGAAAGGGAACAGCCTCCTCAGTGCCAACAACAAAGACATTGAATACAGAAAGGAGATCCTCAGACTGCTTCAGAGTCAATGACCCTACGAAAGGAGCTGCTATGCACTGAGGAGGACATGGGGGAGGGGGCGAGAACCATAAAAGGAAACCATGCAGTTAAATGTGCAGCCCTGTGGTGAGAGACTGTCCAGCTGCCTTTGAGTCCCTACCTGCAAATCCATAAATCTGCCCCCTCCTACATAAGGAAGCAAAAGGGGCACCCTGTCTTACAGGGTAAGGAAAGACAAGCCAGAAAGGTCTTGGGAGGCCTGGTGATTACTGCACATGCCCCAAATTCAACTCATTATGGAAAAGGCACTGTACAACTGGCTTCTTAGAAAAAGAAGGACCCCAGGCATAAAGGAGACCATAGCTAAATTAAGAACAACGTGTATATTACCAACAAAACCATGTTCAAATGAGGTGCCTGTATCCCTGTTGGCAAAGGTGGTACAAGCCAGGGCATGCTGCCCTGGATTTTCACTGGATTGGTGGGTGCCCACACCATGGCTGGAGGATAGATTGACATGTCCCATGTACCTCTCCCCAGCACATGGACGGGGCTTTCAGAACAAGGAGTGCAATTCAACCCAGATCAATCTGTAGGTGGAGCAGGTGAAGGAGCTGGCCAGCAGCCCTGCCAGACTAAGAATCCCACCTCTGGACACAAGAACAGAGCCATTTGAGAGTGAAATCTGCTCTGAAGCAGGCCACATTCCCTGACCCGCAACCCCCAGCAGAGGCGTCCTGGCAAGGAGGGGCCGAGCTCAGCAAGTGAGGAGCCTGCTCACAGCTGAAAACAACAAACAACACAGTATTCGCATCACAGAAACGTCCTCATAGTTGGAAATTTCTAAAATCCAAGCCCCAGAAAGGCTGCTATTTAAAAACGTTCAGCAAGAACAGAAACAAATCTCTGTATGTTGCTTATTGCACTAATTTCTAGCGTCTCCCCACAATTTTTGTTTTATCAGAGTTCTAAGTATTTGTCAATTAAATAGATCCTCTCAATACCTCTTTCTTCTCTATTTCCCTTCCAACCCCCTCTTCTGAATCTGTTTTACTCTCCCCATTTTAAGTCCTGTCTCACTTTCCTTCCCACCCTTTTTCTTTCCTTTTATATCCTTTATTTTTATCCCACTTCTAATTCAGTTTGGTATACTGTCAATTAATGCTTAATCTTTTCAACATATTCTATATTAATTATCACCTACGTTTCTCTTTGTTTGATAGAGTTGTAGAGACCATTAATAATTACATTTATAACATATGTTAATGCATGGTTTGTTTGCCCTTAAGTGACCACTTACTTGTGGGCAGTCTCTCCTTTCAAAGAGGTGTTGGGTTGAAATGAACATTTTGATTATGCTCATTATAAAGGGTCACCAAAGGACCCCCTCATAAAAGAGTAATCCATTTCAGATGTCCAAATCTAGGATTTCTGAGAACATGAGGAAACAGGCTAACAAGTCACTTCCTAAAATTTACAACCACCCCAATAAGTGAATTCACATACACTGATGTGGATGAAAATCGACTGTTAAAGATGATTGATGGGGGCCAGGCGTGGTGGCGCACGCTTGCAATCCCAGTACTTGGGAGGCGGAGACCGGAGGATCTGGGTTCGCGGCCAGCCTCAGCTACTTAGTGAGGCCCTCTGCAACTTCGTGAGACCCGGTTTCAAAATAAAGTATAAAAAATAGGGCCGGGGTGTATCTCGGAGGTAGAACGCCCCGGGATCAATCCCCGGTACCGCAATAAAAAAAAAAAGATGATTGATGAATTTAAAGAAGATCTAAGAAATGAACTAAGAGAGACAATACAGGATGAGAAAGAGCATTTCAATGAACAGAAATTCTGAAAGGGAACTAAACAGAAATGTGTCCTGGAAATGAAGGACACAATAAGTCAAATAAACAGATTAGATCACATAGAAGACAGAACTTCAGGCCTTGAAGATAAAGCATATGAACTTAAACAGTAATAAATGAAAAAGTAAATCATGATCAGACTATACAAGAACTCTGGGACAACATTAAGACCAAACGTAAGAACCATTAGAACTGAAGAGGGAAATGAGACTGATCATCGTGGCAGAGCAGAGGAACCCACAGCATTGCCGCAGCTCCCCAAGGGTGAATTAAGCAGCTTCACAGCACCAAACTGAAGTAGGAAGACCTTGGGAAAAGCTGAAGACCTTCGGAACTAGCAACCAGGAGGTAACAGAAAATACCGGTTTCTAGAATAGAGAGAAAATAAAGGAAACAGACAACAGCAGCGTTAGGCTTGCTGTGGCTCAGATGGGGAGGAGAAGCTCTCCTCCAAGAAGCCAGAAGACAATTATTCACAGATATTAAGGAAAACAGGAGCAGACCAACATACCTGCAATCTGAGCAGAGAATGAGAACACAAAAGCTGGGCTGAGCCTTGGTGGAGGGGGTCCTGGCGCCTGAAAATACCTACTGCTGGAAGACTCTATGTTTGGATTCTCCCAGCTGGTAGCAAACTAGGAATTCCTGCAGAGTTCAATTGTTTTTCAAAACTCTTTCTTATTTGTTTCTTAGTTCATTTTTTTCTTCTCTTCTTGCAACAAAGGGAGCACTTATTTAAAACTGACAATCTGACTTTTGGAATAAGAAGTGTGTCTGACTGGAGCGGGTGTCTGTATCAGATAGAGGCCTGACTCAAAGCAGGAACACCCTGTCACCTGTACCCCAGAAAGGGCTAGAGAATAAACTGAGGAATTCCACACACCTTCCCCAGCACACTGTCAGGGAGCCCTGAAGTGAGGGACAAAATTCAACCCAGATTAAACTACAACAGAGCAGGACAGGAAGCTGGAGAGCAGTCTCGTGCAAATCCACACTGAGGATGAAAATTGCTCTGAGATGGACAACAGCCTCCCCCTCCCGCTCCCGGTAGAGGAGGCCAGGCAAGGAGGGGGCTGATACCATACTGACTTGCCAGATGGCGATACTTACCTCACAGAAGCTCCCACAGTAGGGGGTACCTCAACATCTCCAGAAAGAATACTGAGCATTGAAATGATAAGAACTACATAGCTGATTGATATTAATGAATTCCCAATGTCACTCCACAAATTGTGTTTTGCTAGAGTTCTATCAAATTCTATGTATTTTGTCAGTTAATTGGCTCATCCCAACTCCTTTTTCACTATAATCTCAATTCCTACCCTAACCCCTGCATCTATATTACTACCCACATTTTAACTTCTATCTCCTCCTTTACTTTTTTTATCCTGGTTCTCATTTTTCTATCTATTCACGTTTTATTCCATCTCCCAACTCAATTTAATATACACTCATTAATTCATAATCTACTCAGCCTATTCTACATTATTTTCCACTCACCAACCGCTGCAACTTGCAGGCATCATATCCTTTTAAAGAGGCGTTGGATTGTACTTAACTTCCTGATTATGCTGATCAGATGCTCTGAAGCTAAGTTATACCCCCAACCCATGAGGAAGTAACTACTTGCCATAGGACCCCCACATGAAATAGGATGAGGAATCCATCAGCAGATGTGCAAATCTAAGACCTCTGAAAACATGAGGAAACAGGCTAACAAGATACTTTCAAAACCTTACAACCCTCTGCTACAGTCAGCATTCTCACTGGGGTGAGCCAAACACCTCACACACACAACTTAAAGGGATGAAGATTTATTTGTTTATGGGTGTGGGGATTTCAGTCCATACAGACATAGTGCATTGTATCCCAGTGGGGAAGCAGAGAGAGAGCGAGCAAGAGGGTCAGAGCCAGATGCTGCAGCTGGGTGGGGCCGAGACATATACACACACCCTCCACACCCTCAGGGACCCATCTCCAAACATGGCTGCCTCCAGAAAATGAGGTCCAGGGGACATCTTACATCCAAACTGTAACAGTCCTAACAAATGAATTCACTGACATAGAGGTACAGAAAACTCCAGAGGGAGAAATCAGAACTTTGATTATTAAATTGATCAAAGAACTAAAAGAAGACCTAAGGAATGAATTTAGAGAGAATATACAGGATGTGAAAGAACATTTCAATAAAGAGATTCAGACTCTGAAAAGGAACCAAATAGAAGTCCTGGAAATGAAAGACACAAAAAATCAAATAAAAAATTCAGTAGAAACTATCACCAATAGATTAGGCCATATGGAAAACAGATTCTCAGACACTGAAGACAGGGTATATGAGCTTTATTACTGTCAGTAATAAAGAAAAGACAAGAAGAGACCATGATCAGAACATTCAAGAAACCTGGAACAACATTAAGACACCAAAACTAAGCATTAAGGAAGATCCGGAGGTATAAACCAAGGGCATAAACTTTTCAGTAAAATAATATCAGAGAATTTTCTGAATCTGAAAAATGAGACAGGCATCTACATACAGGAGGCATTCAGAATTCTAAACAGACAATATAAAAAAAGAATCTATTCATGGTACATTGTAATTAAAACACTTAACACAGAGAACAAGAATAGATTGAAAGCATCAAGAGAAAAAAAGATCAGGTCACAATCAGAGATTAGCCATAAGAATTACTCCTAAATTTTCAACACAAACTCTAAAAGTCAGGAGGGCTTAGAATGTATGAGTAATGTATTCCAAGCCCTAAAAGAAAAAAACTTCTAACAGAGATTGTTACATTCAGCAAAACTAACCTTCAGAATTCCAGAAATAAGTAAGACGTGGTGGCGCACAATTGTAATTCCAGTACTTGGGAGGCTGAGACGGGAGAATCGCAGGTTTGCGACCAGCCTCAGCTACTTAGTGAGGCCGTCTGCAATTTAGTGACACCCTAAGACATAGGCTTGCAGAGTGGATTAAAAAACAAGACTAAATAACACACTGTTTGCAAGAGATTGATCTCATAGAAGAGACATCACAGGCTTAAAGTGAAAGCATGCAAAAGGATATTCCATGCAGATGGGGGCTCAAAACGAGGAGTAGCTCCTCTCACATTTGACAAAACAAATTTTAAAAATCAGTCAGAAGACACAAATGTTACTTCATACTGGTAAAGGGAACAATCTAACAAGATATCATGATAGTAAATATTTATTCCCCAAACACTGGTATACCTAATTACATAAAACAAATACTTCTTGACTTAAAGACTCAGATTACAATACACTAATATTGGAAGACATCAACATACCTCTCTCACCAATAGATAGGTCATTCAGACATATCAAATAGACCTAAGACATCTACAGAGTATTTCATCTACCAATGGCCGAATTCACATTCTTCTTAGCTGCCCATGGAACCTTCTCCAAAATAGATCATATTTTAGGTCACAAAGCAATTCTTGGTAAATATCAAAAAAGATGTAATTTCTTATATCTTATCAGATCATAATATAATGAAATTAAAGATAAACAGCGCAGAAAACTATGGAAACTATATGATCACATGGAGATTGAACAATACACTTTTGAAAGGTGAATGGAACATAGAAGAAATCAGGGAAGAAATTTTAAATTCCTAGAATCAAAAGAGAATGTAGATACAATATATCACAAGTTCTGGGACATCATGATGGCAGCTCTAAGAGGCAAGTTCAGAGCACTTGAGTGGCTACATAAAATAATCGAAAAATCCCAAATAAACAACCTAATGATGAATATCAGGGCCCTAGAAAAACAAGAACAAACAAATTCCAAAACCAGTACAAGGAAGAAGTAATTAATATCAGAACTGAAATTAGTAAAATAGAGAAAAAATACAAAGGATCAACATAACAAAATGTTGACTCTGAAAAGCTAAACGAGATTGATAAACCCTTAACTAAAAAGGAAGAGAAGACCCAAATTAATGAAATTTGAGATGAAAAAGGAGGTATCACCACAGACATTACTGAAATCCAAAGGATCATTAGGGGCATTTTGAAAATGTATATTCTAATCAATTGGAAAACCCAGAAGAAATCTCTCTTGATTTGGCTTCTGAGTGTTTCACTGCGCTAACTCGGGGATATGGTGTTCCCACTTAGCAGGAAATAATTCCACGAGAATGACCTTTATCTGTAAACCCTCAAGAAGGAGAGGCGAAGCGTTCCAGGGCAGGGCCAACCACCTGTACTTGTGGGGGAGCAGCTGCTGCCTCCCGGGGTGACTGCGCACATCCCTTCAAGTTGTTTGCTTATTTCAGATAAGGCCCTTTAGTTTTAGTGAAGACCACAAGGAACCAGTTCAAATCAGCCAAAGCAGCCTAGCTCCTCTTACAGGTGACCTAGAGTCGACTTTGCTCATCATGATGATACATTCTTGGCCCAGCAGAGTTCCTGCCTGCCACTTCAAACCTGCAATGTATGAAGAAGCATGACCTCTAATTGCATGTGCACAGGAGCGTGCCCACCTCCACATGCCACGACTCTCTCCCTCTGAATACGTGTAATCCCGTGTCTCCTTTGTCTGGGGAGCCGCTGCGCTGGGAGTCAGCCCAGTGCTCTCCGCACTTGCTGCAAGTCACAGCCTCTCTTCACTCTTATCTCCAGGTTGCGCTTAGTAGCTTTGCACTCACCAAGGGGCAAACCCATTGTGTTTAGTTATAGGTTCTTACAAATATCAAAACCAGGAATGACAATTCCTTTTTTAATAAAGTCAAAAAATTTTAAAGTTAGTATATTCATTAGTGTTTATGAAAAGCCAGTTTCTACAGTACTTTTATACATTAAAATCTAAAATATCATGTTAGAATTTTAAACGATCCAGGCATGGTGGTGCACACCTATAATCCCAGTGATGGGGGAGGCTGAGGCAGGAGGATTGCAAGTATGAGGCCTGCCTGAGCAATTTTGGAAGACCCTGTCTAAAAATAAAAAAGTGGAACTGTCAATTAAAAATGGTTGGTGCTTGGATCCATGCTCAAAAATATTTGAATAAATAATTATTCGAAAAGTAAAACATCTATGCAGGGAATAGTTTGGAGAAACTAATTGAATTAAAACCTGCAATATTAGTGTTGCAGTCAAGTGACTAAAACTGCAGACTCACAGTGCTCCGTGGCTGTTCTAAATATCTTTGCAAGGAGGTTAACCAGAATTGTGTTTTCTTGAGGAATCCCCTTAAAAAATGAAAAAAAATCCCCATTCAGATGTCATTTTCCTACTTTAAAAATACAAAACAGATAAATGACAAGCTAGTGGATACTAGTTTTTGAGAAAGCGATAAGATTATGTTTAAATTCATTTTTCAAGATGAGCTTTAGAGGCTGATTTTTTTTAACAGTGTTATCAGGAATTTAAAATATCCCTGGCAAATGAGCAATCTTTTGGTATCATCAGACAAGACGCAGCGAGGCGCGTGGAATAGGGCAGGGGATCTGAAACCATGATGCCTGGCCGGCCTGGCGCCCTTGGCCCGCTGAGCCTGCAGTCGTCTGGCTTTTGTTTCCTCAAGCACACAAGGAAGTGCTAAGATCCTTTCTAGCTGGACAATCCTGTGGGTCTATGTTAGAAGAAATTAGACACAATGTTGATACCTGAGAGCAGCCAAGTCTGCCCTGTGTATGCCCTCAACCACAGACTAATTTACACATTTTAAAGGGTAGTTAAGGGTTGTTAAAGGGTTGAAAAGGACTATGTGACAGAGACAACCATTATGTGGCCTGCAAATCCTGAAATATTTACTCTCTGGCCCTTTACAGAAAAAGTTTGCTGATCCTTGCCTTAGAGGATAGACATTAATGAGAAGTTCTCCATGAAGACAAGAAAGCAATTCTGGCAATGAAGGTTCCTAGCCAAGTGAAATACAATCAAGAGAGCATTAGCAAAGAACAGAGAGTACTTCCTGTGTTACAGGAACGGAGGAATAAGCTGGGGCAAATGACCAGTCACTAAGGCGGAGATCTGGCTTCTAATCCCAGAGAAGCAGAGTGGCAGTGCTGCTGCACACAGGTTGATAGGTCGTGCACCGCACAGCTCCGAGAGACTTGGTCTCCTCATACCACTGTGCAGGGTGCCACCTCCAGCACTGCAGGACACGACCTGTGCGGCCATACAGAGCACTCCCGACTCAGGCTACTCATGTTACTTCACAGTGGAATGTCACACATGGTGATCTGAGGTACTTTGGTAGGGTTTTTCTTATTCATAACTTTGAAGAATTTATGTTAATGTCACACTGTTCATCAGATCCCCTGTACCTGCTTGGTGACCCCGGGAACTTGGCTGCTCTGGCCCTGGCCGCTGGAGCAGTAGTGGTCGTCCGCGATGGTAATCTGCTCATTCTCCTCAGCCTCCAGCTGGCTCTGGTTGAAACGCAGGGAACCTTTCAGAATGTCTTTGATCTATTTCAAAGAAGAAGAAAATAAATAAAAAGATGAATGAGTTCGTATTTAAATGTTAGCTAAATCTCTCAGACATTAAAGTAGACTTGTCATTGACCTTTCTTAACACAGCAGCCCCCGCCTCATCTGTGGCTTCAGTTATCTGTGCCAACTACTGTCCAAACATATTATAGGGAAAATTCTAGAAATAAACAACTCATACATTTTAAACTGAGAACCATTCTGAGTAGTGTGATCATGTCTTGGTCTAGCATGTCCATGCTACACATGCTACTCTCCTGGCTCTTGGATCGACGGTCTAGGTATCACAGCAGTACTTGTGTTCAAGTCACCCTTACATAGTAGCCAATCACCACGTCACTATGCCTACAAGCATCTCACCTCGTGGGCACTGTATCACCTCAGCATCACAAGTAGAACGGCAAATATAATATGGTAAGATATTCTGAGAGACTTGTAATCCCAGTACTTGGAAGGCTGAGATAGGAGGATCACAGGTTTGTGGCTAGCCTCAGAGACTTGGTTAGGCCCTCCGCAACTTAGACCCTGTTTCAAAATAAAGAATAAAAAATAGGGCTGGGGGTGTAGCTCGGAGGTAGAATGTCCCTGGGTTCAATCCCCAGTACTGCTAATTGAAAAAAAAAAAAAAAACAGCCGGGTGTGCTGGCACATGCTTGTAATCCCAGTACTTGAGAGGCTGAGACAGGAGGATCCAGGTTCGCGGCCAGCCTCAGCTACTTAGTGAGGCCCTCCACAACTTAGTGAGAC
>PVJS01025153.1:0-28095 GCA_004027185.1 Glis glis
CCCAGTAATTAAAAAAAAAAAAAAAAAAAAAGAAGAAGAAGCTAGGGAAATTATGATATCAGGAAAGGTTTTCACCTACAGATGAAAAAAAGTTAAGATATTTTAAGAAGTAGGTTTGGTGAGCTGAAAAATTCACTTGTATAGATTAGTCATGCACCTCAGTCAACAGAATGTATTTATGATTGCAAAATTACAATGCCCAGTGACACCATAGCTGTCTTAGTTTGAGTTTGTGTAAGTACACTTGATGTTCACACAATGACAAAATCACCTAATGATGAATTTCTCAGAACACATCCCTGTTGCTAAGCAATGGATGATTGGAATTTGTTCCCCAAATATGGAGTAAAGGAGGCATTACTGTAATGGTTAATTCTCAATCTAGAACCACTGGATTAAGATCTTGTCCTATCACTACAATCACAAAATGGAACTAATTCTAGATTATGCAAGGATTTAACTACAACAGTAAAAATAACACAAGCTTATGATTACATTTTCTGAACTGTGGGCAATATGGTATGAATCCATAAAGGAAATGTATTCATAATTAATTCTCCAGAAATATAATAATCAATAAACCTTCAAATCTTTCTTGTTATTCTTTTGTTACTGTCAGATTTATTCAGATCAGTCTTATAAAAAAGGCAATATGATTTTATATTTTCAAAGTAGACAAGTATATAAGCAAAAACCTTCCAAAAGTTTCAGAAGCTCTTCTCATTGCTCACTCTGTATCAAGGCATGGCACAACAGCCCCAGGGAAAGAACCCTGGGCAGACAGTAATGTACTGTATGACAGCAGCAATCACAGGCAAGGCTGGCAGACCATTACTGTGTGCACTGTGAATGCTCTGGTATTTTGTTACTACTGAGAGTCAGCTCAAAGAAAATCCATAGCAAACTTCACAAGGGATGCGGCTGGTCCATAAACAGCCCCAAGAAAGCACATGAAAAGTGTGAACACTGGTGATAGGCACAGCAAGCACACAGAGTGTTTCTTTGATGGGAGACTGATAAAGCAACTAACAGGCAACTCTAAACTGTATTTCCACCTTCCAGTTAACTATGAAGAATATCAGAAAGACTCACACACTAGTGTGACTAACAAGAGTCCAAATAAATTACATTTTATGCCATCATACTATAACGAAAGCTTATTCCGTATTCAAATATTATATTGAATAAAGGACCTTGGAATTCTATAAACATCAGTAAGATGGCAGAAACAACAAACTTTTCCTAAGAACAGTACTAGGAAGTCAGTAGACTAAACATATATCCATGGCTTCCTCTTCCCGTATGGCTACAACCACACTAGAGCAGCTCAACAACTAAAACGAGCCTGAAAGAAATCACAGATGTACCTGGAAAAAAAAAGCATACAGGGCAAGAGATCCATGAAACTTACCCTGACAGTTAGACCTGAACCTTCTGGGGGCCCAACCACCTAGTAAACGTAGATTCCCATAATAAATAGAGAGGGGCCACATCTGTCATATTCTATATATGGTTCCTATACATGGCCAATCCTGTTTATGCTGGCAGTCCTAAACCATCCTAGAGGGCTGAACTGCTCCCAATCTCTATGTTGTAGAGAAATGTACCTTTTTCTCAGTATCACCTGGAATCCTAAGAAAAATTTCGCTCTTATTCCACCTCATCTTACTTCAGTAGAGATCAGGGGTTGCTAGTTCACGGCCCACTGGACTAGTAAAGAACTATATCCTCCTTTGCCTGACAATTACTACTCAAATGACCTCAATAGCTAGAGCTAGTGCTAAGGAAACCTATAATCAATAGGCAGAGAGAAATTGCAATCATTTAAGGAGAACAAGAGGCCAGGATGAATCAAAGCAAATGGCTTTTACTGAGGGAGGCAAAACTAATTGAAGAACTTTCATATGGTAAAATGTTAATATATATATAGACATATAAAACAATAAATGCATTATTCCATAAAAGTCTACTGTACCACCAATATTAACTTTTTACCAATGTTGATAATATAATCCTAGTTTAATATAATACCTCTCCTACGGTATGGCTCAAACTAGTCCTTCAATCAATAAGCATAATTCATCAACTATAATGTTTCAAAAAGACAACGAAAAACATTAATACTTATTAAAGAAACCACATTTAAAAAGCATATATGCCACATTATGAGGTATAATTTATGCTAATAAATATCTCCACTTATTTTGGTTCAACTCAATTGAACACAGTAAATACTTTCAATCACTCACTCTCTTAAACACTGAGCTCATCACTGAAAGGTTTATTAATCAAGGTACCTGCTATCAAAACACTTAATATCACCAAGGATTTAGGATATGTTGCCACATAAAACAGATAAGAAACAATGTAAGATAAGGTCAAATATTAAAATGTATTTCATAAATAATAAATGTGATTGGTTTACAGGAAAGGAGAAATTTGTGTGGAATAGAGGCTTCATAGAGAAAAACAATTAAGAAGGGCTAAAACAAACGTAGAAACTGTACCGAAGGCATTTCAGGAAACAGCGTGAGTAAACAATGGCATAATAAATGCACCAGATTTGAGGAGCAATGAGGAGGCAGGTGAGAAGGGAGTCAAATTTGCAGTATATAAAGTTAGAGATAAGCCTAGATTCATCATGTTGAGGAGAAAAATACACAGGACCTTGAAAGTAAGAATTTAAAACTTAGATTGAGGTTAACAGTTCCTAAGAAGTTTGGCATAAAACTAATTTTTGTCATTTTTCTGTTAAACTTCATTATAAAGAATACCACTTATTCTAGCATAAAACATTATACATAATACAATCATACTTAAAATGTACCAAATTCAGTCGGGCATGGTGGTGCATGCTTGTAATCCCAGTACTTTGGGAGGCGGAGATCAGAGGATCCGGGTTCGTGGCCAGCCTCATCTCTTGCTCTCTCTCTCCCTGTCTCTCTCTCGTTTCTCTCTCTCTCTCTCTCTCTCCTTAGTGAGGCCCTCCGCAACTTCGTGAGACCCGGTTTCAAAATAAAGTATAAAAAAAAATAGGGCCAGGGGTGTAGCGCGGAGGTAGAACGCCCCTACGTTCAATCCCCGGTACCGCAAAAAAAAAAAAAAAAAAAAGTACCAAATTCTTAAAAAAATGAAGATTCAAATTTTGTTAGAATTTTTTATTAGAACTTAAGGTTCTAATAAAAATGATAGTTTTCAAGATCTCAGTAGTATAAAGCATTGAAAATAATTCATATTATAAATATTATATAATAAAACACTAAAATTATTCATAACATTAAGATACTGAAAGTAACAAGTTCATTAGGCAATCTGGTAGTCTAACAGAGAGCTTCAAGTATTCCAGTTACTCGAGAAATCTCTAATATTTTATTAATCTGGCTTCAGCCCATCTTAACATTTCTAATTTAAAACTATGGTTGATAATTTAACTTTTTTTTTGCACTTTCTCTGTGACTACAATTTACTGTTCAATTCACTAACCTTTCCCTCCAATTGTAACCACGCAGTTTGTTAAAAGTTCTCTTGCATGTGAATAACAGTTCATAAAACCAGAGACTGAAATATTCAATTCAAGCTTGGTTAAGAAGATTCAGCTTAAATCAACTAGGACTCACAGTCACAGCTAATGAATGTCCTAATGATGAGAGGCAAAAGAGAAGACTGCTTCTCTGTGCCTATTCTATTTCCCATATAAAGGTCTGTTTACTAGGGACTAGAGCTCTCACTAATAGAGGTTAGTATATTTTAATAAGTGTTCTCACACATTCATTTTAGTTTAAATATAACACACACAGTAAGAGGAGTATGGTATTCTATCTATCAATGTACGTGCAATGTCAAGTTTCTCAAGTTCTAGAGAAAGGGAAAAATTAAAGTCAATTTGCTATTTGCCCCATAAATTCTTACAAAATCATTAAATTCTTATTCTGAATTCTATTAAATGAGGGATGTTTATACATGGAAAGGATTGTTAACTCAAACTAGTTGTATTTATGCAACACTATCCATTTTTTTAAAAGAAAAATCAAACACTCATGAAAAACTGCAGGTCTTTAATTAAGAAACTATTTGGGGGTAAAGGTTTAATCCAGTAAGCTTGGACTGAAAATATAAGATCAAGTTATTAGCAAGTTATTTATTCTAATTATATTCAATTTAAAGCTATAAACCAATAACATAAAATTTAAATGTAAGTATAGTATATTATATCCTGGGACTATTTATGATCATTTCTATGAAAATATTTGCTAAGTATTTTCTATTTGTAGGTGATTTGGCAGCTTGCTTACAATGCTTTTTTTAAAAAGCTTGACATTTTTCTAACATTTGCGGGTTTTCTTGACTCCTTGGAGAAAGAAATTAATGATGTATTACTGAGTGTATTTAAATTTTTAAGATACTTTATTTCATTATTAAAATAATTATGATAAATCTTCATTAAAATTGACCTTTAGTAGTTTGCCTATGTACAAAATACCCATTTAATAGTTCATGGATATCAAAAGTTTAAAAAAATACTTCCTTGCTGGGCGTGTGGTGCACATCTATAATCCCAGTACTTGGGAGGTTGAGACAGGAGGATTTTGAGTTCAAAGCCAGCCTCACCAACTTGGTGAGACCCTGTTTCCAAATAAATATAAAATAGGGTGGGGGGGTTATAACTCAGAGGTAGAATGACCCTGGGTTCAATCCTCAGCACCAAAAACAAACCAAAAAAACTTCCTAATTGGTCCAGAAAACTTGCTGCTTCTAAATGATTCATTTTTGTTTTCTAGTAGTTATAATCAAGATTATTTAGGGTTTACTATTAAAGGCCAAAGATGAATCACATACAGAGACTACCAATGATAATTTAGAACACGAATCATCATAAGAGAGGTAACAGCCCTTAAAGAATAGGAAGTAACTTCTCATCCATTTTATGGGTATTCCTTACTCCTGACCCCATCTAATTACTTGTGGTCTTAAGCGATTCATTTATAAGTTGGCCAAAGTAACCGGTAAATACTCCTCTGGGGCATATCATTTGTAATACTGATTTATTGGACTGCTGCCTCACAGTATGGAGGTCTGACCCGGTGTTTATAATTAGGCTGCATAATGTAGAAACGGAATGATCGTTCACCATCATGCTTTACGAAATGATACGGACATATAAAATGATATGGTTTATTAAAAAAATGGAGATTGTGGGTTTTCCCTCTGTAGTTTGAAAACACTGGTTTAGCCACATCATAACATATATCCAAAAACCTGGCTAGCTATGGTTTTACAAGCAATCTGGGAAACAGGTGCCATACTTCATTTTATACATGCATTTCCCCACTTATTAAATAACTCAATGGATGGTCACTACCTCTTCACTGGGAAGACAGTGGTGCCCCAGATACATAGGATTTTTTAATCATGTGGATCTTAAAAGTCTATTGGAGAGAAGAGGCAAATAAACAGTCAATTACAAGTAGGTAAGTATTATGTAAAGGAGAAGTATAAACTTCATAGTTCACAGTTAAATTTCATTCTTTTTTCTTCCAAATCCTATGGAATAATATTCTCAAATATTATTTCCATCCTTTACTATGAATCAATTCTGGCTCACAGTTTGTAGCCACCAATTTACTCAGAGGAAAGTTCTAACACAGTAATGTGGTGCATGTTCATGGTGGGTGCACAATATATGCTGTGAGTATTCAATAATTATTAACCACTAATGAAAAGTCACAAGAGACTAACAGAAAATATGAGACTATTTCTTCCTAGACAAATAGTGTGTTGCTTGATGAGTCTAAGTCATCAATCAATAACCAAAACTAAAAAATTTGGCTACTGACTACCTGGAAGAAATAATTAGATAAGTGTGCAAAAATATATGTAGAAAGATGTTTACTGCAGCATTACCTAGATGATGGGGGAAAATGAAAGTAGCTAAACATCTGAAATAGAACACTGGCTAAACTAAATAGAGCTGATTCATACAACAGAATACTATGCAGTTACTAGAAATCATACACACACACACACACACACACACACACACACACACACACACATATATGACATGGAAAGATGACTGATAATTGTGAAATAAAGCAGATTGTTAAAAAATTATCTGAGTAGCATGATTTCATTTGGGAGAAAAATAAAATTCTAAGTATATATGTGTATGAATGTAAATATAAAATTTTCAAAAAATAAACACAAAAACATTAATAATGTTTTTATAACCAGTAAATAATACATAGAGGTCTTAGAATAGCACTCGTTTATAGTAAGCCTACATATGTACATCTATATGTATGTGTGTATATATATATAATGTATATATTTAAAATAGTTAAAATATAGCTAACTATATTATATTTAAATTATATTTAAAATATAGTTAAAATATATATTAAAATATTTAAAATATCAGTTTTACACGATGCCTGAAGATTAATATTGGATGAACTAAGCACTCTAGTATTATCTCTATCTTCTAAACATATTTGTTCTCCATTTTAAATAATTATCCCTGTGTGTGTACATTTAAGTAGCATATTCTCACTGTTCAATGTGAAAAAAATTTATTTTATAGAGGTGTATAAAGTAAAAATCTTTTATTACTTCTTCCCCAATCCCACACCATTCCTTTCAATAGTGAGCCTATGCTTACATGTGTGCACAAACATTCCTGATGTGTTTGGGGATTTAATTTCCACAAATGGAATCATACTAAATAATATACTGACCTGTAATGTGTGTGTGAGTGTGTGTGTGTGTGTGTGTGTGTGTGTGTGTGTGTGTGTTTACTGGGGATTGAACCCAGGGGCATTCTACCTCTGGACTACATCCCCAGCCCTTTTTACATTTTGTTTTTTGAAACAGGGTCTCGCTAGGTTGCTGAGACAGTCTTCAAACCAGTGATCCTCCTATCTTAGCCTCCCAAGTACTAAGATTACAGGTGTGCACCACCACACCCTGCTTACTTTGTTTATCTCAATATACCACACTCAGCTTTTCATATCATTATTTTTATTGTTGGATATTTGATTGTGTAAGATATTTTACTTAACCATTTCTCTATGTTTTTTATTTTTCAGTAATGCAACCAATGTTGCAGTATACAGCCATGTACACGTATCTTCTAGAACTTGCAGATGTGGGACTGTCAGGTTCTCAGCCTAGATTCCCTAAAGAACAGAACCCAAGGCAAATCTTCCAAAGCAACAAATTTTGGGAAATGAAATAGCAGGATATGAAGAATGAGAAGGAAAGAGAGGTGAGGCCTGAAGGGGGAAAAGCAAATAAAAGACGTTACTTACTCCACATTAGTGGAGCTGGCTCTGCTGACCTAGGCCTCATAGGATGTTTCCCAGCCAGGCTATCAACCACTGTGTCTTGGAACCAACAAGAAAGGAAAGAAGGTAAAAGCAGTTACCTGACAATTCTTTCCTGTCTCCTGCCTCACCTTGGCAGAAGTTTGCTCCCTGAACTTTTGGGCTTGCTACCTGATCCCACCAAGCAGTCAAGTCGCTAATGCTAAAGCTTTTTAGCCACACTTCTTCCTATCACCTGAGCCAAGAAGTAGTAGAAGTCAAAGCCTCCATGAGTCTGGTCAAATAGGAGGTCCTGGTGAAGTTGGCTCTCATACCAAAGAAGGCTGAGTGGGCAGGTGGTTTAAATAGGTGAAAATACCATGTTACGGTTAGACACAGACTGTCCCTGAAGAGTTCATGCATTAATGTTCAGAGTTGATACGATTGAGTCATGAGGGTTCTAATCTCATCAGTGTATAAATCCACTGTAATGGATTTACTGGGTGGTAACCTAAGCAGGTGGGGTGTAATTGGGGAAGGAGGGTCTCTGAGGGTGTGGCCTTAGGGACTATGCTTTTGTCTTTGAATCCCCTTGCTTCCAGCCTCTATGATGTGAGAAGAGATACCTTGCTCTCTTCCTCTTTGCTTCCCACCACCATGCCCTGAGCTTTGCAGACCTGGCCAGACACAGACTGAAACTCTGGAATCTCCAAAAACTGAGCAAACAAATCTTTCTTCCTCTAAGTTGTGTGGTCAGGGTTTTTTTTTTTATTTTTAATCACAGCAGTGAGAATGCTGACTGAGACACACCATATCCTAGAAGACTGCTGCCAATCTATACTCCACTAATGGTGCATAACTGTGCACCATTTTTCCTCATGCTCTGCTAATATAGAGAAAAACTCTACTTTCTGACTTTAAATTAAAGGAATATGACTTGGACTTAACTAAGTCCTGTAAGAATCAAGGATAACTATACAGCACTGATACAAAAGATATGTACTAACTCTTTCCCCTTAAAAATTCTCCTATAATTTCACCCTAGTCATTTATTCAGAAAAGCCTATTATGTGCCATGTTATCACTCACTAACATCCCCGGCAACACAAACAATGCATCCCATTTATTTTTAAAAGTAGAATCTATAGCTAGGTGTGGTGGTGCACGCTTGTAATCCCAGTACTTGGGAGGCTGAGATGGGAGGATGGCAGGTTCGTGGCTGGCCTTAGCTTCTTAGTGAGGCCCTCTGCAACTTAGTGAGACCCTGTTTCAAAATAAAGAATAAAAAATAGAGCTAGAGGGCATAGCTCAGGGGTAGAATGCCCCTGGGTTCAATCCCCAGTACTGCAAAAAAATAAATAAGTAAAAGTAGCATATTAATAAAATCCTTGCCTCTTCTAAGTAAACCTGATAAAATATTTTATATTTGCATTGCACTGTACAAACTGTTTTCCATATATTTAATTTCAATGAGTTATAATTTTACTTTACAATTTTAAAACATGACAATATATGTCTAAATGTAAAATATGTCAAATATTACAAATAATATTTTAAAAACAAAAATTAATAGAAATATAAAGAAATTAACCTATCATTCCCTTCTTATTTCATTCTAAAATAAATCCACATTAGCACTATTGGTTCATTTTCCCAATTTAAGCTTTTAAAAAATGCATCCTAAATTTCCCTGTATTGTATTTCAATCAATTGCCTAAGACTACAATATCATAAATAAAGCACCCAATCATAAATTTCTCAATAGACATAAAATCAAAGACACCTGACACCTACAAATTAAATGAGGAGGAAAAAAACCAAAACAAAAAAATCCCACAAACTAAAAAATGAAAAGAAGTTACTATATGAAATCCAGGTTGATCAGTTGGTTGACCAGTCTATTCTGAACAGCGTTACACTTCACTCTCTGCACTGATATTAAGATTGCAACCATGTACCAAAATCATCTTGGTCTAGTCTTTTCATTTTATGTTTTCTTATAAATTATGGCACTATGGGAAAAAAGTCAATCACCTTTCAGATGTTTGACTGCAAAAGCACTACTTAGAATAGCAATGATGTGAGTTATTTAAATACAGGACTCTGCATGAAATGAGGGCGATCTGTAAAGCAGCACGCACTCAAGCAAGGTATATATTACAACATTTCAAACACCTACAAGATCTCAAGCTTCCCACGGCTCTGACACAGCTGACAAGAAGCTTCAGTATACAAAAAATTTTAAGGCCCACAAAAACAGCAACATTTACTATTTCCACACAAACAAGTGCCACATCCACATCTCATCACATCCAGGCAGGCAGAGGTCAGTGTGCCTGTGCCCACTATAAAGTGCTTTTTAAAGAATATATAAAGCCAGGCTGAATTGATTTTTAAAGGACATGATTACAGTGGCATTTAAAACCAAATGCTACTCTGTAAAGATGGGTAAAAATATTTAACTGCTCTATCTTTAGTGGAGATAAATCCATTTCTTAAAAGTGTTATTTGACTAGAAGTATAATCTAAGTTTTCCAAAATTTCAGAACTTTTTGCATTAACCCGTGACTATAACTTAAATAGAAACTTAAAATTTAAGCATTTGTTGTTCTGTTCATTTTGCAATTGATATTCTTTAATGATACTGTTCCTAATGATATTGATAATTGAAAGTTTGTTAACTTGGAGGAAAGGAGATAATTGACACTTCACTCTTTTCCAAAAGGCACAAGGTAATGAATAAAAAAACTGCAGATTTTATTTAAGCATAAAAATGATCAAACAAAAAACAAGTGTGGCTGCAAATTATTTAAGATACATGTTTTCTGTCTCAGAAGGGTTATGCCAGTGTATTTCCTCAAAAACCTCTCTCTCACAACCACATGTTCAAACCTTTGTAAACACAGAGAACTGTTTACATCTCTAATTACTAGAGTAATTAGATCTAATGTTATTAGTTCTGATGAGCTGCAATTTTAGAAACACATATACATGAGCCAGGCATGGTGGCACATGCTTGTAATCCCAGTACTTGGGAGGCTGAGACCGGAGGATCTGGGTTTGCGGCCAGCCGCAGCTACTTAGTGAGGTCCTCTGCAACTTAGTGAGACCCTGTTTCAAAATAAAGAATAAAAAATAGGGCTGGGGGTGTAGCTCGGTGGTAAAATGCCCCTGGGTTCAATCCCCAGTACCACAAAAAAAAAAAAAAGAAAGAAACGTATATACACACAGGGCAAGTCCTGACCTGAGTGGTTCCAAAATATCTTTGCTTTATCTATCTTGGCCAGTCCCACCAGTATCAAATCCTTCCTTTAAGTTAAGCAATGTTCTGCTGGGTTCATTTGGGTGCCAAATATGTCAATTCTTCCATTTCTTCATTACTTAAAGTTGATCTATATGTTTAGGTAACACCTGGCAAAACACTAGACTATGGAAAAATGGTACACACCTTACTGACAGACAAAAATGACTCAGAGGACCAGAAAACAACAGCACTGTGACTTAGAACAGACTCAGCTGAAGTGCCCCTTGAGGCCTCCCTGGAAACTCTGGAGGATAAAGCCAGAGGCCAGTGGTTCACCTGAAGAGAAACTTCTCCAATTTCAATTTCCAGGGAAGACACCACAAGCACACGGGCAGAGGGGTGTACATGTGTGTATGTATCTCACAAGAGCTGTAAAAAACAAAAATCACAAAATCTTCTAATTCAATTTTTCAATTATAGGCCAGTGACAAAGTAATTGAGTAGGATGATTGCATGATTTTACACTGATCAGCAGAAATGCTTGAAGGAGCTAAAAGCTGAGCAATTTGGTATCTTGAGTTTATCGTGAAAATCATATTCCAAAGTACATTAATTCTTTAAAAACTTCAGAAGACGACATATAATTAATCATTATTATTACAAGATTTCAACAGGATTACAGCATTAGTTTATGCTAAGTAATGCAGTCTGAAAAGGCTCAATAAATCTTAACTGAATTGATTCTCAAAGGATGAATTAACATAGTCACCCTGAATTATACCACACAAATAGATATAAAAACAAAAACTATAGTACTTGGAAGTAAAGAAATCCCATAAAGTGCTACAGTAATAAAGAATATAGGATAATTCAATAGAATACGATATATACAAAAGAAATTCTCTATGTACTATAAAAATTAATGTGAAGAAAGAGCAAAAAGATTAAAATATTACTAAAATGATTTAATCAGCTATTATGCAAATATTGGGCATTTTAAACATTCAGTTTTTCAATATGTAAAGTTTTTACATGCAAACCAAATTTGGCAGGAGGTAGGCACAATAAGAGAAATCAACTTTAAAACTTATCCATCTAATTTTAGTATCCCAAAATAGAAAAATATTTAGACTTTTTAAAGGGAGATATACTAAATTCTCAAACCATTTTTAAAAACTTGGGCAACAGAGATAAAAGTATTTGGCATGCAATGTTATAACATACATAAACACAACTTTGCTTTTTTTTAGGTTTTAATGTACCTAATTTCTTGATAACATCATGAAATACCCTTTGCTATAGTTATTGATATTGAATGCTACATGAGCACAGGTATTATGAGGGTGATTAAACACATTCTCACACACACTTACATGCACACACACAAATTAACAAACCACCACCACCAAAACAGAAGTTCTGGATTAACTTGATTAAAATAGTTCTTAAATCATTTTACTTATAATAAAACGTTAAGCTGGGCATGATGGTGCATTCCTATAATCCCGGTACTTAGGAGGCTCGCAGGTTCAAGGCCAGCCTCAACAATTTAGAGAGATCCTGTTTCAAAATAAAAAAGGGCTGGGGGTGTAGCTCAGAGATAGAACACCCCTGGGTTCAATCACCAGTACCAAAAAAAAGTTAAGTAATGTCCGTATCAGTATCTGTTTAGACATGCATATATATACACACATCCACAGTCATTCCTATACATAATATGGTTGAAATTATGAAATTGCAATATTCATTCCATGTTGAGATTTCTCTTCAATATAAATATAAACATAAAAGTAATGCCTTTAAATACTTTCAAACACTATAAATTCTTATGGAAAACACTATACTTTGGTTTCAGAATAAAGAATAAAAGAGAAAGACAACTTTCCTGTTGTTTTATAATTTGCAACTGATTAATAATTCTGATATATTGAGAAATGCAAGAAAAAATAATACTATGTTGTCAATATAGAGTATGTAGCTCCAAACCATCTTGAAACAGATTCACAGTATATTTCTTTTTAAAAAGTTACAAAATGAGCCAGAAGTGGTGGCATGCACCTATAATCTCAGTACTTGGGAGGGTGAGACAGGAGGATTGCAGGTTCAAAAGCAGCCTCAGCAACTTAGTGACTCTCAGAAACCTATCAAGACCCTGTTTGGAAAACAAAAAATAAAAAGGGCTGGTGGTATAGCTCAGAGGTAGAATGCCCCTGGGTTCAATCCCCACTAACTAACTAACACACACACACACACACACACACACACACACACACACACACACTAATTATACATCAAAAAGAATAGGTAGACAGCTGGGCATGGTGGCGCATGCTTGTAATCCCAGTACTTGGGAGGGTGAGACCAGAGGATCTGGGTTTACCGCCAGCCTCAGCTACTTAGTGAGGCTCTCTGCAACTTAGTGAGACCCTGTTTCAAAATAAAGAATAAAAAAATAGGGCTGGGAGTATAGCTTGGAGGTAGAATGCCCCTGGGTTCCACCCCCAGTTCCACACACACAAAAAAACAAACAAACAGGTAGAGCAAAACAAACAAACAAACAAAAAAACAAGGAGCAGTGGCACACATCTGTAATCCCAGTACTTGGGAGGCTGAGACAAGAGGATCACAGGTTCAAGGTCAGCATACAGTAACTTAGTAAGACCCTGTTTCAAAATTTAAAAACAAAAATGAAAAGGGCTAGGGGTGTAGCTCAGTGGCAGAACACCCCTGGATTCAATCCCCAGTATCCCAAAGCAACAACAACAACAAATACATCTTATTATGTGTCCTAAATTTATTTCCCTTTTAGGTAAATCAAAATTAATTCATTAAGTTTCACTAAAATTTTTTTCAAACATATTAAGTATTCAAGCTAAGGAGAAACTGGAAAACTAGAAGATGGTAACATTTATTATGTCTAGGTAGCTAGGTATTTATTATAGCTAAAAGAAATATCAAACTAACAACTATCATATACTAAAATCAGAATCTGGCTCCAGTGCAACTTAATCTCACCAATCTCAATGAAAATACCAGGAGTTTATCCCATGCTAAAATTATACAAAATCTCTGATACAAAACTATGGTGTTATTTAAAGATGGAATGTGAGGCCTAAAAGCCTTTATGAGTTTTAAGTTGTACTACTAATTTCTTAAAATAAAAAATGAAATTGTCACTAAAATATTTATGTATACATAAATACATACAGGCCTTCTTCAACTGGCCAATATGACAAGAAAATTTAAAAGTACCATTGGCAAATAAAGACAAGTAAATGCACAGAAAAGATGTGAAAATACCTAATGAACATAATATCTATTTGCCAACTCCCCTCTGAAACTAACCAAAATATTTCTGAACTACAAATAGGGACCACTAAACTGACAAATACACAGAGTATTAAGAATTCTATAGTTCCTAAATACTGTGTAACCCATTATAAAGGGTCAGTAGGATACGCCACTTTTTTTTAATACACCATGCTTTTCTGTATCAAAAATTACCTGTAAATGGAGGCTAATAAATTTGACCCCAAATATATTCAATTTCTGTTCTTAACAACAAAAGATGTTATAATGCAGTATGCTATTAGAACAAATGGTCGTTTTAGTAGAGAAAATAATCTCTTTATAATTTGGAAACTAGACAAAATGCAGTTTGAATTCCTAATTAATACACTCAGGTTTTATATTAAAATAAATCAGAAATAGTTACTAAAATAATAAGAGGAATTATTCCTAGAGTAGTCCTTTTGGCTTTGGCTGTAATATCATAATTCAACTGGTTTATGCAAATGTATAATTGTTTTACTTAAAACATATATGTAAGGGGTATAGCTCGGAGGTAGAATGCCCCGTACTGCAAAAAATAAAATAAAATAAAATAAATAAAATAAATAAAATAAAATAGGGCTGGGGGTATAGCCCGGAAGTAGAAGGCCCTGTGTTCCACCCCCAGTACCACAAAAAAACAAAACAACAAAACAAAAAAATATATGTATCATATTCTACTATACAAATAAAAGATCCTAAGGATCCTCACTATGATGTATAATTACATTAACCAATAAAATATAAAAATTAAAAATTTGGATTACATAGGGTACTAGTTTCCTCCAAATTTTCTAATAAATTTAGATTACCAAGTGAAATTTATGTTGCTTATTTTTCTTATATGAGTTGAATAGAAAAATAAAATATTTTCTCATTTTTAGTGTTTATCTATTATTCCAAGGTTACAATAATTTTGGATGTAAAGATAATAAGTTCCTTATTGAAACTGTCTTAATCTTTCACAAAAATATTAGGTTTTGATGGAATAAATATAGCTTAAAGTTTAATTTCTAACTTTACACTTATTTTACTGTGTGTTTATAAGGAAAACAAAAGCACAAAATGAGCAATAGAAGAATATTTTCACAGAAAACTCACAGTAACTTTAAACTATGAAACACTGTCCTCTACAGGATACTGCTTTAAATGACATTGAATTAAATGACAATTTATTCAAATCAAAATAGAAACAGCCAAAGAATTTTGGATTTTCCTGTCTTGTTCCTGAACAAAATACTTCTGCTCTATAAAATTCTTTTCTAAAACAGTTTTATACTAGGGAAATGCCTATTTCAAATATTGTTCTACCTCAGTTAAAGTCTCTCCTACCTTTCTGGCTCACTCAAAGCTCAATATGCAGTTAAATCTGGCATTAACTTTAATGTTCCTGTATAGACACAGTATTTAACCAAAATAATATAACTCATGTAATCTAGATTAAACATATCTGAGAAAACAGATACCCCTATCAAAATAGGATTAAAAAGATACTAAATTCAGAATTCAATTTATATAGGTTCTTAATTCAATTCTCTATTAACTTAGTGCTATAATTGGGAAAGCTGTATAAAGCAAAACTAAGCAGAAGGACAGCTTACTATGTATTAAGGTAATCTAGCCAAACTATTTCTGGCTACTTGGATTCAAACTTTTCTTCAATCCTGAAGACACACTGCCAGATGAGTTCAGCTGAATATATATTGATACAAATCTTCTATGTTTCAGCACTGTGCTGGTACAGGGAATATAAATATGAATAAGCTATCATCTTAATTCTGGAAATGTTTACAATACAGTGAAAGAGAAAGATAATTTCAATTCAAAGTGGTAAATACCAAGGAAGCGTGGACCACAAAGAATATCACTTTATTCCAGTCTGATTCAAGGAGTAAGGAAAAGATTCCTGCAGCTGAAATGCCCTGAACTAAGTCTTTAGAGATGAGCATAAATTAATCTAGTAAAGAAAGAAAGAGGTTTCCAGAGAAAATAATTGAACTAAGATCAGAAGGTTTTATAAAACAGCAAGATGTATGGCAGTAGATATTGACAATTCTAGACTGTGCTTCAAGACAATGTGAGGACCATAAAAAATAAAACAATAAGCGATGCCAGGACCCTGTCCTGGTAAATTTTGAGTAAACCTGGAGTGAATCTTGAGCATCTATACTTTTAAAGCTCCCTATAGGGGATTCTGATGCATGGCCAGGATGGTGAAACAATAAGGAAAGAAAATACTGATAGTTAGAACCTAAAATAAAAGAGGAGGGAAAAAAGGTGGGACTCAAGTGTCGATATGAACCTGATTATGGCACTTTGTATCCCATACAAATATATCCTATAAGAAAAGGGAACCACTTTTAAGTTGAGGAGACACGTTCATATATATGTATATGTACACACATACATATATTCAGAATATATATATTAAGTCATCTTGGAAGTAATATAGAAGACAAAATTCAGAGGGTCCAGATTCAAGACAAAAGAACATATAGAAGGTATTCTAACAACCAAGGCAAGAGATGATGATATACTCAGAAATGGCAGTAGGGATGGGAAGAAATGGATGGATATAGAATATTTAGAAGGTGAAATTAGTGAGACTTGGTAACTAAATGGAAACAGTAAGGAAAGATTCAGGAATTACTTCTTAGGTTTCTGAAACACACTTGAATAAACTAGGTATATGGTCACACCACTAAGTATGTTAAGGAATAAAGAAGAAAGCAGTTGAAGGCAGAGGGAGGGGATGGACAGGTGATGAGTTCTATTTTGGGTTTATTGGGTTTGAATACTCAGCAAGTATTTTAGCACATGAAACTAAAAGTCAAAAAGGTAGAGTTCAAGTTGAATCTGGCCTGTAACTGTATATTATGTTTAACTTTGAAAAAAATCCTCATGGCCAACATTTAAAATCAGGACATTTCACATAAAAATCAAGATTTCATATCAGATCTGGCACTACTGAGCACTTAGTACAAGAGTTGACTGGAGCTGATGTCCAATTCCTCTCTTTATTTTATTTATTTGGGGGAAGGGGTACTGGAGATTGAACCCAGGAGCATTCTACCTCTGAGCTATATTCCCAGCCCTTTTTATTCTGAAACAGGGTCTCACTATGTTGCTAAGGGTCTCGCTAATGCTGAGCCTGGCCTCGAACCTGCAATCCTCCTGTCTCAGTCTCCGAAGTACTAGGATGAATCCCTCTCTTTAAATAGGGCATGCACTTCACTATAAATCCTAGTTCCATGACACCCTGCTTAAATCATGACCCACTTTATTCATTTATGCTAATGGCCTAGCCCATGAAGGCATCTGATACTTTTAAAAATATATATTTTGTGTGATCCTGGCTTAAAAACCCTAAGCCTTGATCAGGAACACAGAAAAGGTCAGGGCTAAAAAATAAATTCAGAATTAATATAGACCATGGTTAAAAATGGAAGAATTGTAGGGAGAAACATAATTTTGAAAATCATCAAGACAGACTAAATCCAGGGAAAAACAATAATCATTTGACTTCGTGCTTTATATTCCTATCACCTTACAAGTGGCCTTTACCTCACTCAAATCTTAATTCAAAATTCATTTTCCCCATGTGTGTGTATTTTAATGTCTTCAGTAACGTTATTAGTCCTTAACCATGCATGCTGAGTTTTCTATTTACTTCCAGGCAGTTTTTTCAGGAATTATTAAAACAGCATCCTGTGCACATACATGCTTATAAATGCTGGTTGAATAAAATAAAGTAATCCCTGTGGTGAGTGTAAGCTATGCCTTGGACCCTGAAGAAGCAAAAGAGGAGCCAGAAGAGGATTTGAAATATACACTAGGGGAGAAATGTAAGGGGATTAGTGTTGTTTGCCCTGGAAAAGAGAATGAGAAGGAAATTATAATAATCTAAGAACTCCTTATTAGGCGCCTTCTAGAGCATCGCCCTGTGCTACACCTCACAGGTGTAGTGGTGGGACACAAAGATGCATTTGACATAGGCCTTGGCTTTGAAGAGCCTGTAGGCTGGATGTAGTACTATCGAGTATAATACCTAGATGAAGTTCTGAGATGAGAGTTTTAATACCTGAGGAAATATAACTTAAAGAATGACTCTCTAGCATAAGGCAGCTAGAGAAATGAAACCCAAATTAATATTAACATCTGATGGTCAACAAAAATTAAACATGAATGACAAGAAAAAAATCGAAGAAGGTAAATTACAGCAAAAATAAACATTGGCAAGCTGGGCGTGGTGGCGCAGGCTTGTAATCCCAGTACTTGGGAGGCTGAGACAGGAGGATCTGGGTTCGCGGCCAGCCTCAGCTACTTAGTGAGGCCCTCTGCAACTTAGTGAGACCCTGTTTCAAAATAAAGATTAAAAAATAGGGCTGGGGGTATAGCCCGGAGGTAGAATGGCCCTGGGTTCAATCCTTGGTACCGCCAAAAAAAAAATTAAAAATAAACATTGGCTAATTATTTTTTAAAATATAAATTTCAAAAGTTATGATTATTTTTATGGATAAGTATATACTATATGTATGAATTTATCTACTTGCCTTTAAATGAATTTTTATAGGTAAAAAATGAGTAGATGCTTCAAAAGCCAGATGAATAGTAGCAAGGTTTTCAAAAAGCTAGATGATTACTGGACAGCTAGATAACCATTTATCTGGCTATCAGAACAAAAGAAAAGAGAGTGTCAGTTTTCCTATCTATGCTATTTATCTTTCTGTACACAAATAAAATACAATGGATGCTGTTAGTAAGATTCTGAGTAAACACAAAAGATTTAAAGACTTAAGGAGTCAGAAAGGAAATAAAAAGAAAAGAAAAAAGCAGGGGAATAGTGAGAACTAAGGTATTAAGAATACCACTGAAACACAGAAGGGCCTAGAAACACCCGGGAATAAAACTGCATCTTATTTACAATGCATTCTGCTCCCTCTAGTGGTCACAAGAGGTTTTACTACGCGTGAGTAGGAATGGAGGTGGAGGAAAATGAAACCGCAGGAACAGTTTGGGTTAACCATCTGTATCAGACAAGTCAACGTTCAACTTACACAGAACACGTTTTGAAAGAAAGGATTTAGAGCTAGGAAGGTAGATGTGTGGAATTAGAGAACAGTCACAAGTAGAAGGATACTTCTGAGGAACAGAACTGTCTGTATGAGTGTGTACATAGGGCAAAGCACTTTCTAAAGTTCTACTTTATACTTTTCCACATTAATTTTATTTCCATATGCCTGTATTAATGTCACTAAACTATTATTTATGACAATGTGGAGGAATACCTATACCTTTTCACAAGTTTATAAGCAGAGTAAATTTCCCTTCTTATTCAGAGTAAAAGCTATAATCTTTACAATAGACTATACCATTTACTCCCCCCCCCCTTATTTTCGATTTCTCTGCCCCTTATTCCCATCTGCATTCAGGCCTGGCAGTCTCTAGAGCACACCAGGTATGATCCTGCCTTAGAGACTTGTACTGGCTGTTCCCTCTACAGTCTACAGAATGTTCCTCCCATGTATGGCTCACTCACATCCTTCAAATTTACACTCAGTATCCCCTTTTCAGTGAGCCTTCCCTGATCACTGCATTTAAAATTGTAACCCCACCTCCTGCATGCCCTATCTTTCTCCTTTGTGTTCTCTAAAAGTATTAATCACCTTCTAATACACTATAATATTTACTAATATACTGTAATTTATACCGACTTATCTTATTACTTATCCTTGCCAGACTGTAAGCTTCCTAAGAACAAGGATTGTTCAGCCTTTTTTTTTTTTTACCAATTATTGTATGCCAAGCCCCTAGAACTATAACTTAAAAAAATAAGTACAAAAATTAATGTATAGAATGAGTGATTAATATCAATAATACCATAGCAGATATTAGAGAACATTTGTACTATTTTATGGAATGAAGTGTTGCCAGATTCTGAAATCTAGAATGAGGCCAATAAGATCTTTAGAAAAAAAAGGGGGGGACACAATCTATTTTATGAAATAAGTTGCCAATTCTAGAATCCCAAAATAAAACCAATTTTTTAAAAAAGAAAAAAAAGAACAAAACATTTTATTTTACATCGGTTCAACATGAAACAGTAATCTTTTCCAGATTAAGACAAATTTTAATTACATATCCAAGTTGGGTGTGGTGGTGCACACTTGTAATCCCAGTATTTGGGAGGCTGAGACAGGAGGATTCGAGTTCGCGGTCAGCCTCAGCTACTTAGTGAGGCCCTCCACAACTTAGTGAGACCCTGTTTCAAAATAAGGAATAAAAAATAAGGCTGGGGGTGTAGCCTGGAGGTAGAATGCCCCTGGGTTCAACCCCCAGTACCGCCAAAAAAAAAAGGTAATTACATATCCAAAATACATGATACTAGTCTTTTAATCAGTGAGATCTGGAGACATCAAATTTAATCATTCTGCCATTACTAGTCAAAGAGTACTGGGCTGGCATGGGGCTCAGTAGTACAGTGCTCGCATAGCATGCACGAGGGCCTGGCTTTGGTCCTGGGAGGGAGGGAGGGAGACAGTACACATTACACTATGCACCGTGGAACAAGAATCTCTTCAAAAGAACTATGGAAAATATTAGGAATTATGAAATAATTGAAATATATAGGACTTATGAAAACATCTATTTGGAAAATACCCTCTTCTAGAATTGTTACTTTATCAGGCTATAAAAACACATCTTTTGTCCAGAGTAGAAAAGACATTAACATTTACTTCGGGACTTACAGCTTAGTTAGTGGTCTTGATTTACATGTCAATGTTATTTATTTACAAGCAAGGTGGCCACTTCAGAGCAGGGTTGCTTCATGGTTCAGGGCATTCACGTTAAAAAGTGACCAATGAGTCAATTAAGTAGCGGTAAAAACAAGGTGACTGAAATGCAATTATTTTCCAATTTCATCAAGGTTTCTTATAAAACTGCCTTGCATATTCATCCAAATCATCAAATTATACATTTAAGAATTGTGCATTTCATTATATATGAACTTTACCTGTTAAAATTAAACTCCTGTAAACAGCTAACTTTAGCTAGTAAATTTGCTTTTCATGGTGGTATAGGTTAGCAATTCTAAAACTACTCTTTCTACTCTAGGCTGGAGCAAATGAGTTAAGATTTTGAGGACACTGGGAGCCAGGGTTCTGTTGGAGAAAGGAGTTACAAACATGGAAAGAGGGAAGACAAGAATGTGGCCTATGGTATGTCCAAATCCTAACCTTAGGTACCTGCGAATGAGACCTTACTTGTGAATGAGAAATATACTCTCTGCAGAATTAGGTTGAGGTCATACTTGATTAGCCTGGGTCCTAAATCCAACGGCTGGTGTCTCTTTACAAGAGAAAGGAGTGGGAGATTTGGGTACAGAGACACAGGGAAGAAAATCACATAAAAGCAAAGGCCACCACAAACCAAGGAATGCCTGGGGCCGCAGGAGCTGGAAGAAGAAAGGAAGGATTCTTCTCTACAGCCTACAAGGGGAGGATGGCTCTGCTAACACCTATCAGACTTCTAGCTTCCTGATCTGTAAAATAATTAATTTCTATTGTTTTAAGCAACAAAGTATGAGTTTGTGATACTTTGTTACAACTCTAGGAAACTAATATAACTTGGAACATCTTTTGTCAGAAAGAAAATGCTCCAGGAATGATGAGAACATATCAAAAGGACACAGGAGCTACCTTGAAGGAGCTCCCAGTGGCCGAATAATTTTTTTTTCTTTTTTGTGGCACTGGGGATGGAACCCAGGGGTATTCTATCTCCGAGCTACACCCCCAGCCCTATTTTTTATTTTTATTTTGAAACAGGGTCTCACTAGGTTGGTGAGAGTCTCACTAGTTGCTGAGGCCGTCCTCGAACCTACGATCCTCCTGTCTCAGCCTCCCAAGTACTGGGATTACAAGTGCATGCCACCACAACTGGCTCAAATAAATTATTTTAATAGACTATATCCCAATGAATAAAAAAGAAATCCCCAAGTTTACACCGACATAAATACATGAATGTTGGGAAGGACAACCCACGATGGCCCTAGTTATCCCTTGTTCAGTAGACCAGCCCCTGACTCCTCTCTACCTGGGCCATTTCTCGGGATTGTGTGTGCAGCAAGTCACCTTTGGGGATGAGGTAGTACCTGTCCAGCCCCTGACAAAGAGCAGGCTTGTGCAAATCCCCGTAGCTCAGGGCTCCTTCACTATAGCACACTCACTGCATATGCAGGAAGGAACCCAACTAGGCCCACCTGTGTCATGCCTGTGGGACATAGCGGAGATGAGGAATCAATGCAAACCCAATGAAGCTCATGCAGTTGGCCGTGTCATGAATAATAAAGCCCTTTGGCTCTGATCCAGGAGTCTTGTGCCTTCTGTCAGCATTTAAGAGACAGTAACAGACTAACTTAGCTTGTAAGCAGGGTAAAATCTTGGACCTCTCATAGTTCTTGACAATGAATGAATGAATGGATGGATGGATAGATGGGTAGATAGGAGAGAGAGCCCCTCCTTACAGTTGAATGCTAAATGCAGAAGAAACAATGAAGTTTGAAAAACGCAAGTAAATGTTAAGACTGGTAGATGACATCTGAATCGGAAAAGGATATTTACGTAGTTTCAAAGTATCTCCTCATAAATTACTCATCAGTTACAAAGAAAAAACCGGACCTTTTCAGTAGCAAAATCTTGTAGGCACCACCATTAACCAAGTGATCAAAGTTAAATCACCAATATTGGAACAAACAGATATCATGTACTTCCTGGTATGATACACTAAAGACAAAATCTGTGGTGTTCCTCCTAAAAATGTATAATTTAAATCTAATTATAAGGAAACATGAAGCAAACCCAAAATGAGGAACATTCTCCAAAACAACTGGCCTATATTCTGCAAAAATATCACAGACAAGAAAGAAAAAGAAAGTCTGAAAAGCATTCCTGATTAAAGGAGACTTGAGACATGCCAACAAACACGATGCATGATCCTGGGTTAGTAAATGGATCAGAATTTTAGGAAGTAACTACAAAGGACATGATTAAGGTAAATAATAAATTTGAATATGGACTACAGATTCCATAATAATGCTGAATCGATGTTAAAATTCTTGATTTTGATAATTAAGGTATAGTTATATAAGAGAAGGTCTTTGTACTTAGGAAATAAATACTGAAATATTTAGTGGTACAAGGACATGATATCTCCAACTTATCTCACATAATTTAGAAAAACATTACTTATAAGTGTGTGTGTGTGTGTGTGTGTAAATAGAATGATAAAGCAAATGATGACTCCACATAAAGACCACATAAAAGTTCCCTGTACTATTGAAACTTCTTAAAAACTTTATCAAAATTAAAACTTACCTTCCCCTGCCAAAAATAAAGACAAAAGAATTGCCTTGATTATATTCACACTAACCCACACATTCTTGAGATAAAACACAACAGAAAACACAGGGAAAGGGTTGCATTTTAAACTTGAAGGGATAAGGTAGCTTTAACAAAAATAGTTTTAATAAAAAAAATAGTTTTAACAAAAAAAAAAATACCATGAAAGTTCCTTTGGTTCTGCGTGGTTTATTAAAACCATATGTTCAATAGGTGAAATTCAGATGTTTTTAAAAAAATCTTTAATATCTGTTTAGATTTCCATAAGGAAGAACTACCTAGCCACACAAAATGTGTAAGCATTTCTAAGAGTCATAATGGGATTTAACTGAGTAATTAAGGTATTGAAGGTAGGAAGTGATAAATTGATCAGCATATATCTCAAATGGCTTCAAAGGCCAGGTATCAGAAAGAGCCAAGTATAAATCAATCTGGAAGAACTGAGACCATACTGGCTAGACCTGATAACTACTCTACCTAAAGGAATTCACATTCAAATTTTGTTTCATTTTTTTAACACCATGTCACATTTGTTCACACTGTGTTCAGCTCAGGGAGGCCTGTTTTAACCACTGAATTTCAGATTTGAAGCACTGAGGACATTTAGGATATATACTCATAAATAACATTCTTTCCAGTAAGCATACTAGAAAGACAGGGTATATTTAAGTGAACAATATCCAATGTCCCCAAAGTCCAAAGTAATCTCTCATTCCACTGGATTCCCTAGCATTTGCATCATCATCATCATCATTATTATTATTATTATTATTATTATTATTATTTTATACTGTTAAACATGTATTTTAAATGTTTTATCTTCTCTATTATATTTAGAACTACATGACAGAAGTCATGTCTTACTCATCTTTTATCCATATCAATAAGCATTTTGAACTTGTATAAAAGGTACTCATTTAAAAATATAAATTCTAGAGAAATTTTCCTCTTCCCAAGATAATGATGATCTCAAGATAAACTCTTTCAAATTCTGAAATGAATTAAATTTTTACATGATTGAAATTATTATACTTTAAAAAATTCTCAAGGCCCTTGGTCTATAATCCCCAGAACCACATACACACAAAATATTCTCTGCAATTCAGAGAACTTCTCAGCATCAGCAACAGCTATATTAATATTTAAGCAACAGTACTGTCAGATAAATATTTCAATAACTTTATAATCTTTTGAGGAAGTAAAACTTACAGTGCATTACTTAGGCCAAAGCTTAGTTTTAACATTTATTTGAGAGAAAGATTAGTTTTGGGGAAATACTATGTACAGTCATTAAGTCTCACCTGAGGATTCCAACCTGGATCTAGCTTTTTAACTGCTGCGATATACTCCTGCATTGCTTGGCTGGGGCTTGAGTCACCGAGAGCTTTCCATGCCTCCCTACAGTACAGAATATCCAAAATGGCCTGTCATTAACTATGCAAACACAACAAACAACATGTTTCTTTTTATTATTAAAAATTCACATACACATTTCAAAGGTCTGGGGATATAGAGATAATAAGCTATGCCTAGAGAAGGAGCCCTCTCTTTGTGCATTTACACTGATTAAGGGCAGCACAAACTTCAGCACCCCACCTAAGGAGACTTTCAGGAAAATTTTTCTTAATCATTCTCACCCATGAAATTTTAATAATGCAGATATGCTGCATACCTGTTGAATTTTGGAGGATCACAAACCACTGTAACCTAAGATTTTAACCACTCCCCCAACCTAATTTTCACCCCTATGGAGAATGTATGGTCTGTAGATAAACAGAATTAGATTCCTTCTTTCAAGTTAACAGTACTTATGGCATTTTGGTAGTATGGAAACTAATCATCACACAAGAAGCAATATTCCCTGGGAAAATGCATTTCTTGTTTAAGATGGGAGAAATCCAGCTTCCCTTCTGCTGTTTTCTCATCTATGTTTCTAGTGTCTGATCTTGAAGCCTTAGAGACTTTCAAAAATAAGGGGTGGTGAGGGCCGAATCAAGAACACTACTGAGTAAAAAGAAAGGAATTCCCAATAGTATAAATACCAAGAATAACATTTTCGTCCTGAGCCTCCTTTTGAGTCAACCCTTTCTTTTGTAAGCAGGCTGCTAGGACAAGCCTCTTCTTGATTTTTCCCGGCCAATTCTTTCTACTTCCAATCAAGGTTTCTCTGTTTCCCTGATCCACTAAAAAACGAAATCCAGTCCCACAGTTTTTGCACTGCATTCCTGCTCCTGAGATAAATACAACTTTCTGAGGTTTTCTAAATGTATTTTTTACTGACTCTCTTGATAGTTACTTGTATACATCAGAACAACCTCTAAATATATCAGCTTATGCCAAACTCAGGAAATTTATCACCAATATTGTAATAGAGACCAAATATCCAGATTTACAAGTCCCAACAATGTCCTTTATGATTTTCTTCTCCCAGACCAGGAACCAATCAGGATCCACACACAACACTGAATTCCATGTATCTTTAGCTTTTTTGTCTTCAACAATACTGACATTTTTTTAGTAAAAAAAAAACTGCTTTATAAAATACCCATCAATTTGGATTTCTGATTGTTTAATCATATACATAGTATCCTTGTCAAAAATTATTAATCATGATTAGAGTCAGGTTAAATGGTCCAAGCAAGGGCAATATGTAGGAGATCTGTCCTTTATAAAGCATCACAATGGGGGCACATGATGTTAATTTGTTCCATGGCTAACAAAGTTGATGAGTTAGCAATGGCAGATTGCACAAGTTTTCTCCTTCATAATTAATAAGTAAACTACAGGTCAGACTGTAGTTATTGTTCCTCAATAGTTTTTCATATAATGTTTCATATAATGTTTTAGTATTTGATGATGATTTTTGCCTGAATTAATTATTATCAGGGTGGCTGTAAAATCTACACATTTTTTAATTGCTAAAAACAATGCAGAAACAGGCAAAACTTAGAGGAAAAACAATGGTGAAGTTACAAAATTTCATAAATTAAAGCAAAAAACTCACAATAAAAGTTATATCAGGTATTCTCTAGAACAATAATAAAGTGCCAGAGAATTGTTTATCATCAGCAAAGAATACCAGAGCCAGTGTGGTGGTGCACACTTGTAATCCCAGTATTTGGGAGGCTGAGACCGGAGGATCACAGGTTCGCAGCCAGCCTCAGCTACTTAGGCCTTCCACAACTTAGTGAGACCCTGTTTCAAAATAAAAGAATAAAAAATAGGGCTGGGGGGTGTAGATCAGAGGTGGAATGCCCCTGGGTTCAATCCCCAGTTCCGCAAAAAAAAAAAAAAAAAAACAACTTGTACCAGAATGTAAATCAAAGCACTGCTTCCTTCACTGAAAATGTCCTATAAAAAAAGGTCAGGTGAACTAAAGAGCATGGTCAGTGACATAAACTACTGACATCAAGGTTCAAACTCTCCCTCTTTATAGGTGGGCAGCAAAGAACTGCATTAGAATGTAGAGTCAGAATCCATCTTTCAGCACTTCTCTCTACAACCATATTTCATCTTTTTTTTTAAACTCTACTCTTAATGCTTCCTTTAATTCCAGGGCTAGTGTTCCCGAGTCTTCCCTTCTATAACTAAGGTTCTCTACTGTATGAGATTCCTCTTTCTTCACTTAAACCAGGTCAGAAAAAATAAGGAACCACTGAATTTTAAATAGTAAACTTGAGGAGAGTATAATCTTTATGTTTTCAGAAAAGTAGAATGAGTCAGTACCTGGTTTTGGATTCCATCCCACTTCCTAATAACTTATTATAAGGAAGCCAGGTGTGGTGGTATACACTTATAAGCCCAGTACTTGGGAGGCTGAAACAGGAGGATCACAGGTTCGAGGCCAGCCTCAGCAACTTGGCGAGGCCCTCTGCAACTCTGTGAGACCCTGTTTCAAAATAAAAAAATAAAATAGGACTGGGGGTGTAGCTCAGAAGTAGAAAGCCCCTGGGTTTAATCCCCAATTATTATAAGAACTTCTTTCCTGTGGTGTGGGTGGGACATGGAACAAGAAAGTGCTGAGAGACAAGGGGACAAAACTGACCCTGGGAGAAGAGTTCAAAATGGGGATTTAAAGCCGGGCGTGGTGGCGCACGCTTGTAATCCCAGTACTTTGGGAGGCGGAGACCGGAGGATCCAGGTTCGCGACCAGCCTCAGCTCTCGCTCTCTCTCTCTCTCTCTCTCTCTCTCTCTCTCTCATTAGTGAGGCCCTCCGCAACTTCGTGAGACCCGGTTTCAAGATAAAGTATAAAAAATAGGGTCGGGGGTGTAGCGCGGAGGTAGAACGCCCCTGCGTTCAAACCCCGGAACCGCAAAAAAAAAAAAAAAATGGGGATTTAGCTGGGCATGGTGGCACATGCTTGTAATCCCAGTACTTGGGAGGCTGACACAGGAGGATCGAAGTTTCACGGCCAGCCTCAGCTACTTAGTGAGGCCCTCTGCAACTAAGAGAGACCCTGTTTCAAAAATAAAAGAATAAAAAATTAGGGCTGAGGGGCTGGGGCTGTAGCTTGGAGGTAGAGTGCCTCTGGGTTCAATCCCCAGTACCGCAAAAAAAAAAAAAAAGCGGGGGGGATTTATCACTCTCCTTTCCTATCCTTTCGGCTTTCTCTCAAAGAAGCGTCGAGTGGTGAACCACTAGGGGCTACACGGTAGAAAAGAAAAATCTGAAGCAATAGCTCTGATGGACGTTCTTTTTTTTTTTTTTTTTTGCAGTACCGGATTGAACCCAGGGGGCGTTCTACCTCTGCACTACACCCCTAGCCCTATTTTTTATACTTTATTTTGAAACCAGGTCTCATGAAGTTGCGGAGGGCCTCA
>PVJS01025154.1:0-28100 GCA_004027185.1 Glis glis
TGAGACCCGGTTTCAAAATAAAGTATAAAAAATAGGGCCGGGGGCGTAGTGCGGAGGTAGAATGCCCCTGCGTTCAATCCCCGGTACCGCAAAAAAAAAAAAATAAAATAAAATAAATAAATAAATAAATAAATAGAAAATGATTGATTTAATGATAATAATAATAATTACATTAAATGTAAATTCCTCAAGCATTCAAGTTAGGAAGAAAAGATTTTTAGATTCAAAACCAATCATGAATCAAACACATGAAACTTTCAAAAAAATCTACAAAGAGTATTTTAAATATAAAATACAGATAACAACAGGTTAAAAATAAAAATGATAGGAAATATTTTACAACATGAAAGTACTAACCACAAAAATATAAAATAATATTAATGGAGGAGAAGTCAATTTCTCAATAAAAATATTGGCAGGGATAAAAAGGAGTTGTGGCATTTTATAATATCCAAGAGACAATTAATTATATGGACATAGCAATAATGAAACTTTAAAATTCATGAGGAAAAATATAAAACTAAGACAAATTTAAAAATAAAAAATTATTTTAGAATATTTTGAAATTCTTATTTCAGTATAAGATAGAGTAAGCACCCTAAAATTCAATAAAGATATAAAAAGCCCTGAATAGCAGAATTAGTCAATTGAATCAATATTTATAGAATACTACACCAAAGTCATAATGCACAATTGATTTTAAGTACACAATATATGTTCATCAAGATATACAATATTCTAGGTCAGAAAGTTGGTCTCAATAAAATTAAGCAGACTGATGAAAATGGTGGATCAGAGGAAACCACCATATTGAAGCATGGCCCCAAGATTGAATTAAAACAGTGGTTCCGTGATGGCATATCGTAATAGGAAGATTGTGGGAAAATGCTAGTAGGCATCTCAGAGAGCTAGTAGTATGATAAAAACCAAAAATATGTTTCTAAAATAGAAAGAGAATTAACAAAAGGAATATATTGCAGCAATGCCGGGTGCATGATGGTCCCATGGGGGAGGGGAAGCGACCTCCAATGAGCCAAAAGAAATTCTCCAACTGAGCTTAAGATAAACAGGCACCACTGTTCAAAAAAATCTGTAATCTGATCAGAAAATAAGCTCAGATCTGGGGAACTGATCTGGTGCAAGAGAAAGTCTCCTCATTCTTCAGGGAAGATAGCAAAATCAGGGAAGCAGAAACAGCTTACAAAGACTCTCTGGATTTCCTGGGTGAGAGATTAGAAATCCCTGAATAATTCCTCTGCTATATTTATTGTTATAAATAATAATATTTTGCTGCCTATTATTTTGCTGCCTATTTTTGTCTTTTGCTAATACACCTGAATACCCAAGACCAAGCAGCCACTTAGTCTTTATCTTACTGGATGAGTGGGTACACATGCTATCTATCAGTCTGGGTACAGGAGTGAGACTAACACAGACTTAGGGGAAATTCAGGGCAGAGAGGGACCCACAGCAGGTGGTCTATTAGTCTGCAGAGCAGAGAATAGTGAAGGGCACTTTTATATGATATTGGTGCTGATGTCTGGAATAAGGGGCATAGCTGACAAGGTGAAATTGGGTCAGAGCAGAGTTGGGTAGAAAATGGTGACTAAGCCAGGGATGGTGGTACATACCTGAAATCCCAGTACTTGGGAGACTGAGACAGGAGGATTGCACGTTCAAGTTTAGCCTCAGCAACCTAGCAGAAACCCAGTTTCAAAATAAAAAATAATTAGAGCTGGGAGTGTAGCTCAGAGGTAGAATGCTCCTGGTTTCAGTCCCCAGTACCAAAGAGAAACAGAAAATGGTAACCCTAGCCAGGTGTGGTTATGCATACCTGTAAACCCAGTACTTAGGAGGCTGAGACAGGATAATTGCAGGTTCAAGACCAGCCTGAGCAACTTAGCAAGACCCTGTTTCAAAATAAAAGGGGCTGGTGTATAGCTCAATTGTAGAATGCCACTGGGTTTAAACCCCAGTATTAAAAATAAAGTATTGACCCTAAGACACCTACTGAGGCCACTGTGCCACCTTTCCCATGCCTGGAAGGGTCTGGAGGATAGAATGTCATGTCCCACACACCTTCCCTTAGCATAGCTTGAGGCTCTTGGACAAAGGTTTGAAAAGCAAGCCAGATCAGTCTACAAATGGTACAGGTAAGAGGGCTAGCCTTTTCCCTCTATGGTTAAGACAGCTGTAGAGGTCATTAGTAACAAATTTATGGCTTATGTTGATATGTGGCTTGCTCTTAAGTCATCACTTTTCTCGGGGTTGCTCTGTTCTCTCAAAGTTGCACTGGTTGTTGAACTTGATGTTTTGATGATACTGAACAAATTGCTGAAAGTAGAATATACTACTAGCCCAGGGATTATTTTAAAGATATTTATACTACTCACTAAATGTTCCACATATAAAAGAGGAAGAGGAATCCATATGTTCAGATGTGCAAATATAGGATCTGAGAAAACAGGACAAAACAGACCAGCAAGGTGCCTCTAAATGTTTATAACCCCTAAATACTAAGTTCACAGATATTGAAATGAACAAAATTCCAAAAAATTCAAGAACTTGATTGGCAAAATGATCAATAAACTAAAAAAAGATACAAAAAATGAAATAAGAGAAAATACAGGATGTCAAAGAGCATTTCAATAAAGAGTTAGAGATTTTGAAACATAACCAAACAGAAATCCTGGAAATGAAAGACTCAATTAATCAAATAAAAAATTACTTGAGAGTCTTGCCAATAAATTAAATCATGAAGAAAATAGCATTGCAAGCCATGAAGATAAGGCATATGTACTGGAACACAGTCTTCAATAAAGAAAAGAAAAGAAACAAGAACTCTAGAACAACATTAAGAGATCAAGATGAGTCATTTGAATATAAGAAGCAATAGTGACATAGACTAATAATAATTTATTCAGTAAAATAGTTACAGAAAAATTTCCAAACCTTGGGAATGCGATGGACATCCAGATGCAAGAAGCATTTAGAAACCCAAAATGACAGCATCAAAAAAGAACCTTTGTGAAACATTATAATTAAAATGCCAAATATACAGAAAAAGGACAGAATTTTAAGAGCCCCAAGAGGAAAACATCAGGTTACATTAAAAGGGAAACAAATTAAAATAACATGATTTCTCAACAGAATCCCTAAATCTAGGAATACTTAGAATATGTTTCAAGCCCTGAAAGAAAATATCTGCCAACCAAGATTGTTACAAACAGCAAAGCTATTCTCCAGAATTAATAAAGAAACAACAACCTTCCAAGAAAATTATAAACTAAAACAATTATGACTTATAGCCAGTATTACAGAAAATACTTAACAAATAAGTTAAAAATAAGCACTAGAGCTCAGAAAATAATAAATCTCATCAGAAGAGAATTATAAGTGTATTAAACATTAGAAATAAATGAAAATGGCAGAAATTAATACACATCTCTACATAATAACACTGATGTAAATGGTCTCAACTCTCTCATTAAAAGACATAGATTGGCAGATTGGATTTTTAAAGCAAAAACCAACTATATATTGTGTGGCAGAAACACATCTCTCATGCAAAGACCCCCACAGGCTGAAAGTGAAAGAATGAAAAATTATATGTGGCAATGGAATCTGAAAGCAAGCATAATTAGCTACTCTTATATCTTTCAGAATTAGATACCACTCTTATATCTGACAGAATTAGCTACTCTTATATCTGAAAGTGGACTATGGGCCAAAATTAAACAGAAGAGACAAAGAAGATCATTATCAGTAAGGAAAAAAAAATCCAACAAGAAGATATAATAGCTAACATTTGTGTCCCAAACAGTGATGCATTTAATTACTTAAAACAAACACTTCTTATCATAAAGACTCAGATAGACCCTCAATATAATAATACCAAGTGATTTTAACACACCTTTCCCATCAATAGGTCATTTAGAAACAAAATAGATAAGGATATCAGAGATCTAAAAAATAATATAAGTGAAATGGGTTTAACAGACATCTATATAATATTTAATCTAGTGACAGCAGAATTCATATTCTTGTCAGCTGTTCATGAAACTTTCTTCAAAAGAGACTATATTTTAGTCACAAAATAAGTCTTATCAAATGCAAAAACTCATTATATAATCTGCCATGACTCATCAGATCATAATGCAAAGAAATTAGAAGTCAATAGCAAGACAAAATACAGAAAGTACTTAAACACATAGAAATTGAGCAACATTGCTTTGATTTGGGTGCTAGAAGAAATTGGGTGTAAAATTTAAAAATCAAATCACAATAGATACAATGTAACAGAATCTCTGGGACACTAGGAAATAGTTTTTTAAGGAAAATTTATAGCTAGACATTCCTACACAAAAAAATCAGAAAGACCTCAAATAAAATAGCTTAATGATGGATCTCAGAGTGCATGAAAAAAATCCAACAATTTTAAAACCAATAGAAGAAATGAAATAATAAATACCAGAGCCAAAATTAATGAGAAAATAAAAATATAAAGGATCAATGTAACAAGGAGTTGTTTCTTTGAAAAGATTAAAAAGTTTAATAAGCCCTTAGCCAAACTAGCCACAAAAAACAGAACAAAGACCCAAATTATTAAAATTACAAATAAGAAGACATCACCAAATACATCCTTGAAATCCAGAGGATCATTGCATACTATTTTTATTGGAAAATATAAAAGAAATGGATACATTTCTAGACACATATAACCTTTCAAAACTTGAACCAAGAGAATATGGAAAAACCTAAACAAGCTGAGCATGGTGGCACCTACCCGTAATACCCATACTTGGGAGGCTGAGACAAGAGAATTACCAGTTCAAAACTAGTCTCAGTAACTTAGTGAGACTGTCAGCAACCTAGTGAAACCCTGTATCAAAGCAAAAAATAAAAAAGGGCTGGGGATGTAACTCAGAATTGCAATGCCCCTGGGGTCAATCTCCAGTACAAACAAAACAAACTCTAAGCAGACAAATAGCAAGCAATGAGATTAAAGAAAGAATAAACAACTTTTTAACAAAGAAAATCCCAGGACCAGATAGATTCTCAACTGAAGCCTATTAAAGAATTAATATAATATTCCTAAAATTATTTTATGAAATAGAAAGTAGGGGCTTTACAAATTCATTCTATCAAGCCAGTATCACCCTGAAATAAAAACCAAGTAAGAGCACATCAATTAATACACCACTATGAAAACTAGTATGGAAGTTCCTCAAAAGACTAAGAATGGAACCACCATATGTTCCAGCTATACCAGTCCTTTCTATGTATCCAAAAAATCCAAGGTCAGAAAATTATATAAATATGTGCATATCCATATTTATAGCAGTGCAACTCAAAATATTCAAATTATGGAATCGATCTTGGTATCTATTAAGAGATGCATGAATAAATATATGTGTTATATATACATAATGAAATTTTACTCAGCCTCAAAGAAGAACAAAATGAAGTTGTTTGCAGGAAACTGGATGGAACTGAAGAACATTTTGTTAAGTGAAAAAAGCCAGACTCAGATAGTCAAATGCCATATGTTTCCTCTCACATATAGAAGCTAGAGAGAAAAAGACAAAAGAAAATCATGAAAATAGAAGGAATACCAGTAGCGTAGATGATGAAAATTGGGGGAAGGCAGGAGGGAAAAGAAGAGGTACTTGGGAATTAAATTGATCAAATTAGGTTATATTCATGAAAGAATATATCATGATAAATTTATGTATAATTATAATGCACCAATATTGTAAAATAAAATTAAACACATTAAAGCCACACAAATAAAGAAGCAAAGAATAAAACAATAAAAAATGTCTTGTAAAGCACCCATCATTGGAAATTAAATAATATGCTTCCAGAGGTTATAGAAAATATCAACAGGAAAGCAAAATATTTTTACTGAATGTACAACATATCAAAATTTGTAAGTTATAAAGTTCTGAACAATGGATCGTTTTAGAATTTAGATGTTTCCAGTAGAAAAGATGAAAGTCATCAATTATTTAAGCTTCTTTCTTTCTTTCTTTCTTTCTTTCTTTCTTTCTTTCTTCTTTCTTTTTTATTTTGGTACAGAGACAAGGCAGAGGACCTAGGAACAGGAGGAATTAAGAAAGACCAACTTCATCACCTTTTGTGAGGTGGGAAGAAGAGAGCAGGGAGGTGAGAGACCAGTGAATACCAGGAAATAAGGCTTAAGAGCCCACCTCTCAAGAGCTTTGGTGGTTACTCTCTTTCTGGGAACCCTCCTCCATGTATGGGGGGAGCTGTTTTACATATATCTTTCCCTAACATAAAATACACTCACATTTGTATACCCTTGACAAGTCCTTGGACGTCATTCATTGAAATCCACTGTACAAGAACCCTATAAGAGGAGACACCCCGTTTCAGTCATGGTGCATATGCCAGGAAGGATAAAAGGATAAGTGAGACTTTTTCTTCAGGAGCTTCTGCCCCTCATTTTTACAGGTTCAGATCAGGCAGTTTGATCCCATGTGGTTTACAGTTAGACTTGGTCTGTGCTGTGCCTCTTAAAGTAATAGCCAGCAAGGCAGCATAGCTGGGGTGCCCACGTGCAAGGAGGGGAAACAGAGCAAGTGGACAGAGGAAGAAGCTGCCACTACTGCAGCCACTGCAGAGCGTCTGCTGGCATTAAGACTGGGTCTGGCTAAAGCTCACAGGTGGCACTGGGATTACATGATTCTGCAGCACCAAATCACCCATACATAGAGGCAAAGACATTGCCCCACTGGCTGATGCATTGATGCCACAGTGGGGAGGGGAGCAATCAGCAATCAGCATAAAGGTTGCGATCCACCCCAATTCCCTGATCCTGGAACTAACAGCTGAGGCATGCACACACACACACACACACACACACACACACACACACACACGGGAATTTGACCGGACAGTCCACATTCCTATGGTAAAAACAATGGGTTTTCTTCATGGCTGGCATGCAGATGTACCTGCATGAGGGGTCAGATTGCATGTAGATCACTATCGATCCTTGGGTGGGGATACCAATTCTGGTCCCTGTAGCAGTCAAAAAGTCATTTCTAACTTAGCTAACTTGCAGATGAGGGGATGGCTGCAGCAGCATGAAGAAGCTCAGTCTTCTTCACTATTACCTTGCTTAGAGAGGAAGTTAGATGTTGGAAAAAAGAACAGCTGCTTGGTTCACCTGGATTCTCTAACAATTTTGAGACAACCACCATTGGCCAGTTTCTGGCCATGAGGGGATTTTAGACCTCATCCCACAAAGTGTGATGGGAAGAGCAAAAGGAATTTAATAGGCTTGAGAAGAGAGTTGTCTGCTTTAAAGCTACCCCTATAGGCCCACCTACATAATGACTCTGGGAGGGGCAAACTACCCCTTCCTTGGTGTGACTCATAACATCTCACACCTAGTCCTCTGATGCTGCTGGTCAAACTCACAAAGAACTTTGTGAGTAGATAGATTCTTATGTTTAAATGTTTCTTGTAAAGGCCTGTAAGGTAATTCTATAATTCTATTTTCTATATTTTCTATATTTATATATTCTATATTCTATATTCTATATTCTATATTTTTTTCTTTTGCACTCTGAAAAGCCAATTCTAGGATTCTAAGGCTCTGAATTCTAACACTTCTTTGGCAAGAAGAAAAAAATAAGAGTCTTCTTAAGCAATCACCAATACAAATTTACAGCAGAATATAGCTTTTTACTGCAATAACTATGGCAATTTCAGTTTTCAAGCTCATGTTTTCTTACAAATTCATCTGAGTTTGTACACATATATTTTCTGTTCTAATTTATTTTTGTTTTGTCTAATTAGAGGTTTTCTGGGTCTCTATCTTTTTGTTTTTTCTCTCCTGCTATCTTTACTAAGCAGCTATTAAAGTATTAATTCTCTGTTTGGTAACCTAAGAAAGAGGATGAACAGTGGTGGTGACTGGTGTGTTTGCCTTCCATGGAAAGGTTGAGTGACTACATGAATTATATTGATTCAGTGTCACCCATGACTGGCTGACTGCCCAAGAATGGCCAACTGTATAGGTTTCCCCATGTCTGTGTCATACAATAAAATCCATGACAGGATGTGTTTTGGTTTCTAGAAGCTCTAGATCTGACTTCATTTTGGACAATAAATATCTGTAACTCTCTTGTCCCCTACAAATTGATGTTGTTTGATGAGCACTCATAAAATTAAAAAAATCATAAAAGCAAATGCCTCTTAGTTCATGTGACTTAAATCTAACAAGTGAGTAAATTTAAGATTTGTTCATAAGATTAAAGTAAAAATGTCCTTAAAATTACTAACTATGCCTTTTTTCCCTAGGTAAATAGTCAATCAATATTATTTTTACCTCTGTAGTATGTTTTCAAATACAGTGTTCATTGCTTTTAAAGTTTTTTTCTGGCAGGAAAAATGTTTTAAGACATTAATGGTGTTTTCTGATGTCTTGATTTTTCAGGGATAATATATAATTTAATTATCTAGTTAAATTGAATAAATACAAAATGTAATAAATGCTTTAAAATGCTCTTGGCATCTTAGGATCTAGAATGACATTTGAGTCTATTGAATGGGATTCAAAATTGTTCGTATATAGGAAAACAATATTGTGGGATGGCTTTTTTTTTATCTTTACTAAAAGACAACAAAGGTTACTAGAAATCAGGGTTAAGATCAGTATGTAATTTTGTATACATTGCTTTTAAGGGAATAATTATATTATTTTACTTGACCACCCTAAAATTTGGAGACAATGAATAGACCAATAAAACACTCCTTAATCTTTAGCTGATAGAGCTGCATGGAGATTTTCAAATCCTCTAGAAAAAGAGGTCACATTTTTTTTTGTCCAGATGCCAGAAATATAATGATGCCAAGAGCTGGGCTATGCATCTTGAGTTTCATTCTCTTACTGGCCATCATCCTTGAAAAACTAAACACAGACTAAGGATACTTCCCTTTGGCAACAAAAGGAAGTTCACAGTCAGGCAGCAATATGCACTGAAGCAATCACCAGTACATACATGTGACTGGCAGTCAAAACAGGTACTGGTTCTAGGTCCCACTGGCATCCATCATGGGCACACATGTATATGAGACCAGCAGTCAAAAATAGGTGCCAATTTGGTCTACTTGGCAACCACCAATGGGCATATATGAATGTATATGTATCTGGTGGTCAAAACAGGTGCTGGTTCTATGTCTCACTGGTAACCAAGGGTAAATACAGTAGACTCATCCTACCCATGGCCATGCATGGATGGATATCAGGTTCAGAAACCAAACAGTGTGCTTCAGAGCAATCACACAGTGTGAGAACTGAAAGGGCACATTTTTCTCCTCTGTCTTTCAGATTGGAAACTACCCATCTGCCAAAACCACTAGCACCTTCTTAGATTGTATCTAATGGAACTGGGGATCCATTGAACCCCAGACACTAAAGGCAGAGGATAGCCACCAGAGAAAAATGTACACAATAACACTATCTTTCAGCTAGGTCTGTTTTGCAAAAGAAAAGTAAATGTTCTAAAGTTTGTGTTAAGAAAAAATACAAAGCTATAGCCAGCAAGGTAAATTAAATGTGACCCTTCTGGCCATAATGACAGATGAATAATTTACCACATGACCAGAGCTCAAAAATACAAAAGGAAACCAAATAAAAAAGGAGATATTTATAGGCATGAGTGGATATTACAATAAGAAATTAAAATAAAGAGGAAAATACTTCTAGGTGGAAAAAGATTTTGTAGAGCAAGATCTTTGTTAAAAATAACCGAGTAATCCCAGGGAAAGAGAACAAAAATCTGAATGTTAAGCAAGTTGCAATGGGTTTGAGGAAGTTTCAAATGATTTGTAAAGGGTATAACATAAAATATTTGTATGTGATGAGGCTGATTAGAATTAAAGGGAATTACTTAAAGGATTTTCTAAGAGTCACATTAAATGCATTGATTCTATGTTTGAAGTAATTTTGTTTTTTTAGATATTGATCTGGTTTTGGTAAAATTTTACAAAAACAGGCCTAGAGATCAAGCAAGAATTTTATATTTTATTAAGATAATTTCTTATGTTTCCTGCTGACTATTGACAATAATATTTTAGATATTTATGTTCCAAAAATATACAGGACTTCTAAAATGCAAAACGTAAGAAAAACACTTCACTGAACTAATGGCATCTAAACAAAATCCAAATTCATATTTATATGTTCCTAATTGCATTATGACCATCTTATTTATACAAAGATACAAATGGAATTTGTTTCATTCCTGATAATTCTGTTTTGTATTTTTCTTATAAAACCATGTAACTGTTATTTGTTAACAACAGTGTAGATGATAGCCATAACCTGCAAGATAGCTTAAAAGGACTACTACAGCTGATTTTCTGGGTGTTGAACAACTGAGACTTGAAGAATAATCAAAAAATAAGTGATAAGGAAAAAACAGCCAATATTTTGGCCCTTGCCCTCCAAGGTCAAATAGGACTCAGAAAAAGACCTCACTAAGTAAGACCCCTACAACTCTGGTGAGTCATCTGATCTTCTGAAACAGGGAGATCACAAAGGTCCCAGAGACTAGGAGCCATCAGCACATTCTTCGCAAAAAGGAGTGTCATCAAAGAGGTAAATATCCCCTATGCTTCGAGGGAAGCCAGATGGTAAGCAAGACCATAACCTGTCCTGGCAGATGGTACACTGGTAGAGGTAAAGTTGCACCAAGTCCCTAAGAATAAGCCTGAGGAGCCTTGACTGACTTTACCAGCAAAAAGGTGTTAGAAATACTTATGTTTGCCCAACATATGGCTACCTGCTTGGTCTTGAACACCCAGCAGAACAATGTAACCAGAGGCAAATGTGCTATTTCAGGGGTAACTAAAAGGGAGCTATACTAAAGCTATTTATATTGTACTTCTACCTTTAAACTCACAGAAAAGAATAATATGACACTAATGCTCAAAACCTCACTCTAGTCCTTGAGATAAGTTAAACCTGTTAACTAACCTGTTAAGTTATAAGTTAGACCTGTTGTTCTTGAGGTTTTACAGGTCCAGGACCATCAGACACTACAAAAAGGGGAGATTTCTATTCCTGTAAATTCCTAGAGGATATGAGTCCTGTTCAAAATCCTATAGACAAAACACACACACACACACACACACACACACACACACACACACACACCTGTTTAAGCTAAGTTAAAAGCAACATGCTTGGGTTTTCTTCAGGCTTTATGCCACAAGGACTTTTCACAATGTTTTATGTAAGAACTCATAGTCTACTACAAATGGGTTGGCTATCTGGCATCCAATTTAAAATGTTAACAGGTGGATGTCCAAAGGTAAAGAGTTATGGGAAAAAAAACACTATGGCAATATATCTGGATTATTGTCAAATGTACTAATGTATCAACTTTTCATGTAGATGTCTACTGATCCACCATGAATTATTTGGAACCAAGATAACCAGGCTTCATCAGCCCTCCAATACAGATGAAGAATTACTTCTTCCACAGTCTTCATCCACCCCCTGAAATCCTAACTATGATACTCTGACAGCATCCTTTACCAGCTCAAAGCAGTTATAGTGATCATTACCCGTTTCCCTAACAGCAATTAAGGTCACTTCATCAGAGAGGGGAAATGAGGCAGGGCAGAGAACCTGGAAACAGGAGGAATCAAAAAGGGCCATTTTCATCACCCTCTGTGAGGAAGTGGGGAGATCAGGGAGGTAAGAGACCAGTGGGTGCTAGGAGATCAGGGCCCATAGGCCCACAAGATAACAATTCAAATTAAGGGTTGAAATTAGTCAAATGACATTGGTTCCCCCAAAACCCAATTCTGACCAATCATAAAAGAGCATATGGGAAACCTCAGTAAGGTTTAAAAGCCTACCTCGCAGGGTTTTGGTGGTTACTTTCTTTCAGGGACTGCCCATATGGCAGAAGGGAGCTGTTTTTGTCTTCTATCTTTCCCTGACTTAAAATAAACTTTGATATATCTATACCCTTCACTAGTCCTTGAATTTCATTCATTGAAATACATTGGACAACCCTATAAGAGGAAACACTGTTTCATTACTGGGAATTGAACCTGGGGAATTCTACCTCTGAGCCACACACACAGCCCTATTTTATTTTCTATTTTGAAACAGGGTCTCACTAAGTTGTTGAGGGTCTTGCTAAATTGCTGAGGCTGCCCTCAAACCTGTGATCCTCCTGTCTTAGCCTTCCAACTATTGGGATAGTGCCACCATGACTGGCACATGTGCCAGCATACCTGGCTCAATTTAAGATTATATTTTAGAAAACTGAAGAAGAGGTGTCTCCAAAATAAATCTAAAATAAGCAGAAGGATGAAAATTGTAATGGTTGAAGAGTATAAATCAATAAAATTTAAAACAACAACTATAAAGGAAAATCAATAAATACCTAGGCTATCTTCAGAAAAGATCAGCACAAAATAAGTCTGTAGAGAAATGACCCAAAACATGAGAGAAGACAAATATACTATAAAATGTACAAATGCCTTTAAAAGACACATATTATTCAGGCTTTATAAAGAATGATAAGGAAAACTGAACATTCTTTATCTATCCTTGAACATCTTTGATACCAAAGTAGAGGGATGAAGAATCCTTAAAAGGATATATTGTCTTTTCATCTATTAAGGTATGGGAATTTTTTAACATAATTTGTGGAAAATATACATGAGTGGTTAGGCATGATTATGTGACATAATATACTTTGTGTTTATAAATAGTTAATGCTTAAATATTTTAATTGATTTTAATATCATGGAGTATGAACAATAAAAGGAAATTGATTGCAGTTAAAATTGTTTTCTGACTGAAGTAGAGACATTCTTTGTCCTACAACCAGATTCTAATTAATGGCAAGAGTACTGTTCCACAATTGCCACTAATCACAGGATCAGATGGCTTGAACATTGGGAATGTCCTATGTCAAAATGACTGCACCTTAATCAATTTAATTGTGTATTGACAAGTCTGCTGTTGTATTTGGAATTATAGTTAGCTGGAAAAAGCTTGATTCTTAAAATTTGATTCTATAATAGATGAGACCTTTCAAGAATCATGAAAACATTTCTGTGACTCTTAGTTTTCTCAACAAAAATGTAATTAAATCTTCCAGGATTACAATTAGACTCCCAAAATGATCACTAACTTAAATATAGTTTTAAAAATGTTAACCATATTTGACTTAAAAAATAAACAGTGTAACACATAGACTGAACTTTAGTATTTTGGATTGAATCCTAACACTCAATAAAATTTTCATGAATTTGTTCATGAATCTTGAAAATCTGAGTTCTCTTAACAAATTTGGGGAACATGGTAAAAAAAGCCAAAGCTGTGCCCTTTGTGGTGGTAGTTTGGATCCTGTCATTAGGGTGAAGAATGGCTAAACTTTCAGAAGTGATGATTTGAAGGCATTTTAACTGGGCTATCTGCCTGTCTTAGTCTGTGCAGGCTTTTGTTACAAAATACCTTAAGACTGGGTGGCTTAAGCAACTAAAACTTAGTCTTCACAGTTCTAGAGACGGCAAGTTCCAGATTAAGTTGTCAGCAAGGTCATTATCTTGTGAGGACTCTCTTCAAGGGCTGCAGGTGACCACCTTTTCCACTCTGTCCTCACATAGGTGAGGTATAGGTGTGCATAGGTGAAGACAGAAAAAGAAAGAGGAAGATCTCACTCAGGTGTCTGTCATTATGAGGGCCTATGACTCGCATGCGGATCCCTCCCTCTTGACTTCATTTAAGCCTGATTATCTCCTAAAGACTGCATCTCCAATACCACTTTGGCAATTTGGATTTAACATACATATTTGGGGAGGGGGAACAATTCTGTCTATTGAACTTCCTGAAGTTCTGTAGTCAGTATGGAAGAATAAGAGAAAGTTTAAGAAAAAAAGTAACATACTGAAAAGGGCTGTGTAGCACAGACTGATCATTATTCTCTAGAATATAAAAGGAAGGTTGATCAGAACCTATAACTTAAGCCCTTGGCAATATTAACTACCCATGAACACTTTCCTTGTCTATCCTTTATTCAGACTTAAGGGTCCCTCCCTAGACTAGCTTTTTTTGTCTTGATATTTTAGTTATTATATCAAATATTTCAAAAAAAATACCTGCAAGTATCAGATGCATTTAAATGTAGTAATCACTAGTGGTATCAAACATAGTATTTAAAGAGTGGAGAATCATCCAGAGTAGCCAGATTGGCAAAGTGGTGTCTTCTAATAGACCAAGTAATAGAGAAAGCCCCTTGTAAACAACAATGGCTAGAAACTAATCAACAGGTCTCAGTTGGCTCAGGGAGGAAGGTAATATGTTTTGCCTTTTAGAGATTAGGTAATATCAACATATCTGATTAGGAGTGTATCAATGCTATTTGGAAGGCTTATTAGTATATTCATTATTTAATCAAATAAATGTAAAATCAGAGGTGAATTTTTCTTGCCAATTTTCTATTGCTTATGAAAAGAAATATTTAATGCTTCAAGGTGTTTACATCTCTCACTAAGGAAACTATAAATTATAAAAGATCTCTTAAATTTTAATTTAAAACCTACTTAATTAGTACAAAAGCTTATGTGCTTATATCAAAATTTGGCAGATTAAATATATAAAACACAGGATACTAGTTACATTTTAAAATAGTTCTAAATGCTCAATTTTTGTAAATCTAATGAAAAATCTGAATATGAGACATTTAGCAAGTAATGAAAAATCATTACAGTACACAAGATAAGAACATTAAATACAGGAAATGCTGTATCTATACAGAATGCCTAGTAACCCTATCTGTGTCTCACTCTGGAACATTCCAGACTCACAGTTAGTGATTAGCATTAATTTTAAAAATAATAAACAAACATCAGAGGCATTATATTCTCGAACTAGACAGGAATCTCAGCTTTTAAAGCATTTTTTGTTCTTTGTACATGGCTTTGTGAATGTGAAACTGTAGTAAACAGAAATAAAACACTGACAAACTTGCTGATCCCCTGGAATTCAGGAAGCATTCTCATTGACAATTATATTTCTGTACTGTTATTGTGTTTTAGATTTTTAGAAGGATGAATCAAATGAATATGGCTGCAAATAAAAATGAATAATAGGACAAGGAGGTTTAACATAGTTCAAGCAATTTTCATTATATATATTATCAAACCAAAAATATACTTGGTTTTAAATCTTTGGCTGTAAGAGAGTGAGGCAACATGACAGAGATCTGACACTACTTGTTTTACAAGCCATCTTCCATGTCATATTCTTGTGGCAAATGCATAAAACCTGAAGTGGACTTTGGACAACAGAAAAAATATAAAGTGAGTCTCTAGTATTAACAGTCTGTGGGAAGCATATATTCCATTTATTCTTTGTTCCACACTTGGGAAATAAGGCTGAAGGCATTTTATACTTGGCATGGCATCAGTGTGCTCCTAGTGAGAGTCCCTTTAATAATTACTCAAGATATCTGGGTATCTCTGGGTATCTTAATAGTCAAGCTAATTTTGGCCATAAAGATGAAGAAGCCAGCATTGTTTGAGTATGAGAAATGGAGGGAAATTTTTTCATTAGGGAGGGTAAAACATTGAGCCCAAAACATAAATATATATATATCAGAACACTATAATATATATTATTATATATTGTATATACATTGTATATGATATGTATATTATATATTATATGTCATACAGAACAAAATTAAAGCACGTTTAAAGGAAAAATGACCATATGAAACCACAGAAAGCAACATTAGTAAGTGTTCATTTATCTCACATACAAGTGAATCACTTCAAGAAGTTGAACTAGTTTGTCAAGAGCTGGAAGGCACATTATATGAACCAATTCCATCATTTCACTGTACTTAGAAGTAATGACACAATTATCTGTAAATATATGTTTCTAAAGTAATACATGTTCACAGTATAAAAGTTTGAAAATAAAAGAAAATAGGACAGAAATAAATGTCGCATTGTAAACAGCTTTCTGTAGAAGCATTTGTATCTTGTCATATCAATCAATCTCCTGATTTTTAGAAATTGTATTATTATGACTTGTACTCTAATCATTGTACTAACAACCACTCTACGAGGCAGTTCTGTTATCACTATCTCCATTTTATAGAGGAAGAAATGGAGGTTCAGAGTTTAAATTTAAATCTAAGATATCTGATCACTGTGCCCATAAATGTAAAATGCTTCACACTTATAGTCTCTTATTGATGATTCATTTAGTAAATCTTCCAGTGAAAAGAATTATTGACTCAAATGTATAAAGAACTGTAGGACTTGGCAGACTTTTCCAGAGATCTTATACTAAATTATTCTCTCACCAAGCTTGTGTTAATGCACAGAAGTTCATTATCCCTGTTGATTGTGGAAACTAAAATTAAGAAAAAAAGAAATATATTTTTCAAAAATAGCCATTTATTACTGGGCAAATTTGTTTATATATATATGTATATATTTGAGTGTTTCTAGCTCCCTTCCAATCTTTCTAGCTAGCTTCACAGCTAATCTATCTATAAATACTGATATAAGTATATATACATGTAAAATTACACACACACACTTATGTACCAACTTCACCTGGAGAAGAACTTGAAAGAGTTGCTAAACTCAGAAAACTGCATCTAGCTCATCATCTAGGAAAGTCTGTGGCCACAGAAGAAGAACTGGAAGCCAGGGCTATGGACAGTCTGGAGTCAATGGCCTTCACTTGGTGGAGGTGGACATGATACCAGTTGTGTTTACATTACTCAAGATTGTACCTTTTAAAAGCAACCAGCCAAGCAATATCCAATCAAGTTCTAGTAGCCACACTATTTCAAATATTTGAAGAATAGCAGTGGGATCATTTAAGATTTTTTTTCAGGAAAACCTGGAAACAATGGTGGTGGCTCTGAAAACCCAATGCCGCTCCCTGTGCCTACCTCACAGCCAGTGTCTGGAGATTAGTAGCCTGGGGGAAATCAGGAACCAAACTTTCATTTAGGAGAAAACTCAGAAGTTCCCAAACCACTGCAATCTCAACCTCACTTGGGTCTTCAGGTTGTTTTGAAGGATGTGGGTATTTTCATGGCTGTTATCAGATTTACATTGGGTGTTAGAGGGGGTAGGGAGATGCTTTGGGGAGGACAGAGGAATATGACCATGGCTACTTATTCCCTCAGCCTTTGCAGGCACACTTAATTTGAATTTGTTTTCAAAAATTAAAATTAGGCGTACTTGGGAGGCGGAGACGTGAGGATCTGGGTTCACAGCCAGCCTCAGCTACTTAGTGAGGCCCTCCACAACTTCATGAGACCCGGTTTCAAAATAAAGTATAAAAAATAGGGCCGGGGGTGTAGCGCAGAGGTAGAACGCCCCTGGGTTAAATGCCTGGCACCGCAAAAAAAAATTAAAATTATTTCTCACGGTTAATAGATGAATGTGCATGTGTGTGCATGTGAGGTTTGTGTCTATGTGCTGTTTTATCTTCTTGGAAAGTCCTTATCCAGTACTTTTACTCATTATTTTAGAAATAAGTTGAGTTTCAAAAGTTACATTGACATAGTCATGGTTATATATACAAGCAGTGGCCCTGAAGCAAATTATAGAATACTGTCCTGAAATATGGCTGAGTATTCAATTGTTACAAACAGATTTTAGGAAAGCCACAAATAAAAACTCATTACTTGGGAGGCAGAGACCAGAGAATCTGGGTTCGCGGCCAGCCTCAGCTACTTAGTGAGGCCCTCTGCAACTTCATGAGACCCGGTTTCAAAATAAAGTATAAAAAATAGGACCGGGGGTATAGCGCGGAGGTAGAATGCCCCTGGGTTCAATCCCCGGTACCGCAAAAAAAAAAAAAAAAAAAACTCATGAAACCAAAAGTAAATCTGCAAGGCAATTAACTTCTGTGCAGAATGGTGCAAGCACGCTGGGCGGGCATTCCACTCAGCTTCTTATTACCTATCTCAAATGTCACTACATTGTTCCCCATTGACTAGAGTATGGCCTTTTACAATGTAATCCAGTTGGCTAGTTTTCACTGGGCAGATTTTACAAAAGAAGAAACATGAAACCAGTAAATTCAGGAGTGGAACATATATAGACACATGTACAAAAGTTACAAAATGGATATCTAAGCTGCAGTTACAAAATTGAGGCCTTCCAGTTTCTATATGATCTTGTAAATTTGATAGAAAACATTCCTTTGTTACAATTTTTCCCTCACTTCTATTATTTTCTTTGAATTTTGTTAACATGAGCTGAATTTTGCAATCTGGGTTTGCAAGTAGAAAAAAGTTATCATGGTTCAGAGTGAGAAGCTCTTTAGTGATGGCTGTCTCTGTTAAGTCTCTGGACTAATTCTCATGTGCAAGAGATTATACAACATCCTACCAAAATCATTATTCCAATAACAATGATGAGGAATGTCAGGACAGATGCCATTATTCCCTTCCATTTACTGAACCATTGTTCCATTAGATTAGTGAAGGGATCATCTATTCCTGAATTTTCAGTGGGTTCATTCTCTAGGGTTGTTAATCCTTGTAGAGATAATCTATTTTCCCATGTCATCTGGCTAGTAGCATCTAATTGTTTAGCTATTCCTTATATAGCATTTTTAGTATAGTTGACAAATATGTACTGATGAAAATATAAATAATTAATCCACTCTACATTTTAAAATCAAATGACATAGCACGCAATTTGGCATATTTACTATTAACACCCTATCAATTTGTAGAATTAGTTTGCTTTTTATAAGGGTTATCCATGATGATTCTGTCTTTTATTTTTACATATTTGGCAGAGCCATCTTCAAATCAAACACCTTATTTCTCTTTTAGTTGTCTTGGGGTCCTGGACCTGCAAAATCACAAGAGGGACAAGGTTAGTTTTATAGCATTTTATAAAGACTCAGAAGTTTTGGTGCTATATTATTTCTTTTGTGAGCCTAAAAGCAGAAGTCCTATTTTAAATTATAATGTAAAATATAAGGGAAGCCAGAGTCAGAAGACATCTAGTTAAATTATGTGGGTGGTCTTTTAAATGACTTTATGAGTATGGCTCTTTTTGCCCTAGAATAGCATAATTGTTTCTGGTTAAACTTTCCTGTTGAGTATTCAAGAACAAGTTGGCAGCCCTATGTAGGACCAATGTAACTTTTCATAAAATTATTTTACTGTTAAGGTAAGTCAAGTCTCCTCAGGGTTACTCTTAGGGACTTTGTGAGGCTTTTCCTCTACCAGTTGTGCCATCTGCCAGGATGGGTCATGGTTTTGCTGATCACATGGATTCTTTGAAGTATTAGGGATGCTTCCCTCTTCAGTGATCCTCCTTTTTACAGAATATGCACTAGTTGCTCTTAGTCTCTGGGGTCTTCATAATTCCCCTGATTTTTTTTGGGGGGGTGACTTACCACAATTGCAAAGCCATTAGGAATTCATTATCCCTGAGTCTTATTTGACTATAGAGGGAAAGGGCCAAAATATTGGCTGTTTTATCCTTACCCTTTTATTTTCTGATTGTTCTCCAAGTCCTAGTTGTTAAACACCCAGTAGGTTAGTTTCACCAATTGTTGTTAATGAATAGGGGTCAGTATTATAGCATATCTGTTTTCCGGGTGATGACTATCATCTCAAAATACTGTTTAGTTTATTCTTCTAGAAGTATTTCTGTAAAAAAATGAACAGAAAACAGTTTTAAAGATTTACAAGGAAGATGAAAAACAAAATGATTAGGGATAAACCAAATCCAATATTTATAATAGTTCTAACAATATTTGATGATATAAACAAATCTCCATTTAAATTTGACTTATATACATATATTATTAATATCAAATTTTTAATCAGAGTGGCATGGTCTGGAATATCAAGTGTTTGAGAACCTGTAATTATCTTTGCTTAAAGATGGTCACAATACAGTTTAGGAATGCACAAATATAAACCTAAAAAAAATCTATCACCAATAACAATTTTTTGTTGTTTAGAGGACAACAGGTTGGTAAACTGTCCTCTTAAGCTTTGTATTGTAGAAGATAATTAGGAAACACAAATATACTTAACTTACAAAGAAGTCAGTAATAATTAACATCACAGTTTCATATATATTAACTTAACTCTTACTATTGGAGTGAAATTTAGAATTCACTGCTCAGTAAGATAATTATAATTACAACTTTATGTAGGTTATCAGCATTGACCAAAAAAATTAAATATAGCTCAAGATGTTTTATAAGTTTAGAGAACAGTGTTAATAATCAGAAACAGGCTTATTATCTGATTGACAATTATATCTTTTTTGTATAATAGTAAAACATTCAGTCAAAAAAAACAGATGTAAAACAGGTCTTACTTGATAGGGATTTTTTAATGCTACTAAACATCAGATACAATGTACATTGCATAAATAGATCACTTATTTCTTACCTTGCATGTATATAAAATCCATATATCTAACTTTATAAGCTTTTATGAAACATTTAGATAAGCCTCAGGTGTACAACATATTTAGCCCTCAGATGTATACACACCTATATAAGGTGTCAAATTCATATTAATATATAAATATTATATATTCATGTTTATTAAATATATTTATATATAATATATAAATATAATATATATTCATATTTATTCATCCTTCCTGATTTACAAAGTGGTCATTTAACAGGCTGTAAAACAGACATTCAAATCCTGACTCTGCTAAGGTGCAGTGACCAAAGGTTTAGCCCAAAGATTACCTTGATAAAGATGCAAAATTTTGTTTAAGCTATGTCTTAGTAAATTGTTACATAGAGCAAAAAAAGCCCTCTTGTTTTAAAAAAAACACAGGAAAATCCCTTAATAAAATGCAAAAATAATTTTTTTTTGCTTTCTAGGCTAGTTTTTGCAAAATTTTACTAAGAACACTCAATATATTAAGAATACCTAGTTGTTTTAAACATAGAATCAAAGCATTAATTGTGACTCTTAGAAAATCCTGTATGCATCGCTGGGAGTGGTGGCGCACGCTTGTAATCCCAGTGCTTTGGGAGGCGGAGACTGAAGGATCCGGGTTTGCAGCCAGCCTCATCTCTCTCTCTCCCTGTTTCTCTCTCTCTTTCTCTCTCTCTCTCTACTTAGTGAGGCCCTCCGCAACTGTGTGAGACCCGGTTTCAAAATAAAGTATAAAAAATAGGGCCTGGGGCATAGCGCGGAGGTAGAACGCCCCTGGGTTCAATCCCCGGTACCGCAAAAAAAAAAAAAAGCCTCTTAATTATAACCAACTTTATTACACATATAAACTTTCTTTTATATGTCTTATCCTTTACAAATCATTTGCAACTTCCTTAAAACTCTGTGGCTTGCTTAACCCTCTTGTTTTTCTTCTCATCTTTCTCTTTCCCTATGGGATAATTCAGTCATTTACAACAAAAATATTGTCATACAAAATCCTTTCCCACCTAAAAGCATTTTTCTCTTCCTTTTAACTTTTTTTTAATTATTAAAATATTTCCTTATAGAAATAACTACCTCCTTTTATTTTGGGTTTCCTTTTGTATTATTTTTTTTAACTGCCCTTGTTCCCACTTTTATCTTAACTATGGCTGAGCCCATGGAACATGACAGACTCAGCAAAGTCATGGGATTGCCCAAAACCAGCAAGCATTGCTGCTGGGCTTGCTCATGGTGTCTTGGGGCCCCAATTACTTCCTTTATCTCTGCTTTTTCCTCCACATTCTGGTAGCCCATGAAGATCATAGCAATTGGGGGCTCCTAACCAGGATGGATCCCCAGCAGGCTGGATGTTGCCTCACTCAGCTGTGTCTGAACTCTGGTGTTCTCCCATCAGAAGGATGTGGTCCATAAGCCCTCCTCCACAGCTCCCTGGTCTCTGTGGCCCAAGCTGTTTACCTTGCCTCACTCAGAGTGACCTCATCCTCTTTGTGGATGAGTTTGCCCACCTTGGAGGAGCTCAGCATGAATCACTGCCTTTATTATCCAACCTCCATTCAGCCATTTTGCTTTCTTTAACAACATCACCTTTCTGGGCCCCAGTTTTATACAAACTTTTATGGCTGATTGCAAATTTATAAAGTCTCTCTTCTTTACTTTTTGTTCTCAAGGGAGGAGGTGAGTTTCCTTATCTAGTAATTTGAGATACAAATCTTTGGTCTTGAGGGCATACAAGTCTATCCATAATCTACAGTATCTTACTCGAAATTCTCTTTCTGTGATTAGTAATGGGTTGATTATTCCAGAGATTCATTCTGGATTGAGTCTTCATTTTCCCTCAGTGATTAGATGTCCAAGGTATTTAACATTAGATGTCCAAGGTATTTAACTTCTCTCTATATATATTGTAACTTTGTTTTGGAGAGTTGCAAGTTCTATTGACACAAGAAATTTAGCACTTCTATAGTTACAGCTACCATTTTTCCCCTTTGACTACCGGCAAGCAGTAAATCATAGACATATTGACTACGTCTGATTTGTGAAGGTAGGGGAATTTTTTTCTAAAACCCCCATGTAATGCCTGTCCAAACAAGTTTGGTGACTTAGTAAATCCTTGAGGAAGGACAGTCCATCAGTATTGTTGTTTATACCTATAAGGGAGTACTCTCATTCAAATGCAAATAAATCCATGCTTTCTTTAGCTAGGGGACAGGCCAAAAAAACATCTTTTAGGCCAATAATACTAGACAATTTATTGTCTGGTGGAATTTTACTGAGAAGGGGATAGGGATTTGGGACCACAGGATGTCAGCTTTTAACTATTTGGTTTATGACCCTCAAATCTTGGACCAGGTAGAAAAACCCATTCGATTTCTTTACAAGTAAGATTGGGGTGTTAAATGTGGACATACAGGGTTCAAAGAGACCATTCTTAACTAGGTTTTCTATGACAAGTTTTAATCCTAATTGTCCTTCTAGAGAGATAGGATATTGTTTTCTTTTAACTGTTCATTTTTTATTTTTAAGCTCATTCTGAATAGGGGAAATTTTTAAATCCATTCCTATCATTTTTCTTTGTCCAGACTTCAGGATATATTCTTTTCTCCTCCTTTGTATACAGGAGGTTAAGGAGACTTGAATTTCTGTGGTAATTCTAAGTCTGATCCTTAGTTTAAACATTAACTCTAGCCCAAAGATGTTAGTTCCTGTCTTAGGAACAAAAAGAAATTCTACTTGTGCCTGTCTGTCCCAGGATCTAACTTGATAATTTTTTTTTAACAAAGAAGCGGTAAATCCTCTCTTTACACCTGAGATTAGGAGGTTGACTTCTGACAGATGTAAAGCAGAAGAGTGTATATAGAAAGAGGAATGGGCAGCCCCTGAGTCAACTAGGAAAATTAGCTCCTCTTTCTTGGGTCCTACTTTTAAATTTATTAAGGGCTCTTGGTAGGAACCCTGGTTGAAAAAGAGCCCCTGACATCCCTGTTCTTCCTCTTCAAAGATCATGAGGTGTATTACGCTTTCTTCCCTCTTTAACTCAAGGCATTCCCTTTTAAAACGACCTTTTTTCCACACCTGTAGCATCTGTTACCTCCTGTACGCTGGCCTCTTTGTTGTCCTTTAGGTCTCTGATTCTTGGATTTTGCCCAGCCCTCCTTATTTACTTGTTCTATAGTGAAGAGCATTGTCTTTGTCCTTTTTTCTCTCTCTCTCCACTTAATCAGACCATTCTTATAAACCAATATAATTTTAATTGACTAGTCTGGCAAAAATTGTTTTAATAACATCTCTTACTTTTAATAGCCATTTTTTAATTTATGAGTGTTCATTTATCTATAATTAATATATCCAATTCTCATTTGACCTGAATTTCTACTAAAAGACAGCCAGCTGTAATATGGGCTCATGGGTCCAGATGAAACAATAATATTTAATCACCCCTTGTTTCTTTTAGCCCTAAATCCACAGATTATCTCCCCAGTGTTTAAGCATTAACCCAGAGGTCTGAGGAAATCTTATCCTCATTTTTCTTTTTCTGATCAGAACTTTCCCTACTTTGCCTGTTCTCCATTCCAAATACCTGGCTCTGAGTATTTGGCAAGGCCCACCCCCCTTACCAGAAGTCTCTCACACTTCCTGAGATGCTTCATTCTTTGTTGGCAGTCTCCTTCATGGGATTTTTGGGCAATTATTAGCAATAGACAGGCTGGTCAAATTCCCAATTTGGTCCATGAGGTCTGCTGTTAAGCCTTATGAAGCTGAGGTAGAATAGAAGAAATCAAAATATTTAGGTAGAAAGGAGACAAATTGGGAAGGAAAGGAAAATTTTAAAAAGTCATAATCTTTAGTTTCATTTTAACAGAGCTTGTTTGCTTTTAGGCAAAAGCCAGGTCCACACTTTTAAACCATAATGGGCTAGTTCCATATCTGAAATTCCTGAGGTGATTAGATCCAAGAGAGATCTTTTGTCATAGCTCTGCTTGCCTCAGTTTCCTGGGAGGAGGATCCCAGATAAAATTACACCTTTTGCTAAAAAGCCTCTCACCCCATCAATGTCTCCACTCCCTAGGGATCCTTATCCCAAGAATTTATACCTTTTGTCAGCAGGAAGCTTCAAAGAGAGGAGATCACCTCCCATGGTGCCCCATTTCCCACCCTGGGTCCCTAGCCACCCCCTCTCAAGTGGGCCCTATAAGAAAAAGGATGGTATAGATCAGGAGTCTCTCTCTGCAGCTGCTCTCATGCCTGTCTCTGATAGCCGCTCTCATGCCTCTTTCTGTGCCCCTCTCTGCCATCTCTCTGCTGGCACTCTCACACGCTTGAGGTTGCCTGTGTTTCCCCTGAATGTGTATCTCTACTTTTCTTGAATTAAACCTCTGTCTTTTTCTCTGACTGGCATGTGTTGAAATTCTTTTTGCAATGGAAGCCAAGAAGCCACAGAATTATCCAGTTCTCCCCTGACAAAGCCACCAGTGGAACCACAGTTAGGAACTTCACACTCATTTTGTGTCTTTAGACATGTCTCATTCACACTCACACAGTCTCTGGAATGACCTGATCACCAAGGAAATATTTTGTCACCTGTACAGAGTATATAAAACAATTTTTTTGGATTCATAAATAGCCTGTTTTAAATTGCCAGAATATAGCTGAGACAAAAACTCCAAACAACTTGTCCAAAAATGCCAGCATATAGCCTCAGAAACTTGTCTGGACCTGTCAGCATAGGGCTCAGACCAGCACTTCTGTGCTGCAATTGATAATGGAAACTTGAATCAGAAAATGCCTTCTCACCTCTAATGTCATTAATGTATTTGAACTGGTGATAGGAGTCCGGCAGGTTCAATAATACTGAATAAGCCTGCAAAAGACTGAAAAAAAATCCAGAAAGCACTATAAAGACCCCAGCCTTCCTATGAGCAGTGCACTGAACTTTGTTTATGCCACAACTGTCTGCCCATGTGTATGACTCAGATCCAGGCACTCGCTCCGGTCTTGCTCTTCTGACTGAGGATCAGTGCAAAACTTCTGACCAGCTCAGTGCCCAGGCCAACTCTTGAATCTCCTTTTCCGTTCATGGACTTGGTTCATTATTCCCTACACCCTGCTTGTTTGTATTGTATTATTTGCTGATTATTTAAAGTGCTCTTATGTTTTAGGAGGTGTATATTATTTAATATACTAGTTCGACCTAAATTGTTAGATTTGCTAGTGTGAAGTGTATTGGTATTTTTTGTTCATTTCTTTTTTGTGGTACTGGGGATTGAATTTGGGGCATTTCACCTCTGAGCTACATCCCCAGCCCTATTTTATATTTATTTTTGAAACAGGGTCTCGCTAGGTTGCTGAGAGTCTCACTACTTGCTGAGGCTGTCCTCAACCTGTGATCCTCCTGTCTCAGCCTCCCAAGTACTGGGATTACAGGTGTACACCTACCACACCTGGCTTGAAGGGTACTGTTTGATGCTCATTCATTGTTAATTGGCTTTGGCAAGCAGCCACCCAGCATCTGAACTTAGAATTTAGCTTTATGCTTAGATATATTCCTGATAAGTTTCTGTGTGCTATAACCACTGAGTGTTGAATAAACTTGAAACATTGTGGAAAGACACAAATTGTTTGTGACATGACTCATTGGTCTTAGGAGCTTGCAGCCCCTTTGCTCTCTCCACCACCCCCTGTGCCATTTATTACCTTGGCTTGTACATGAAATTGGCTGATCAGCCACTCTAATTGCTTAGGCCTTTCCATGCATTGTTGAGAGACTTTTATTGCCAGGTCTCAGACAGTTAGAGGCCTGCAAAGCTGCTCGCAGCACTCAGGGTATTCCACAATGAGGAAATAAGACACATCCCCCCTGAATGGCAAGCCCATGCCACTAATCTGAAAGGCGGGGATCCTGGACATGCTCCTAATTGTTAGAAACATTTTATGGAAGTCGCAAATAAAAACTCATGAAACCAAAAGTAACTTGGCAAGGCAATTTACTTCTGTTCAGAAGGTCTGTTGTGAGTAACAGTAAGTCATGTCACACACAATTTGTGTCTTTCCACAATGTCATGAGATTTATTCAACACTTGAAGGTTATAGCACACAGGAACTTATAAAGAAATTGTCTAAGTAAAGTTAAGCTAAGTTTGGATGCTGGGTGGCTGTTTTGCCAAAGCCAATTAACAATGAATGAGCATCAAAATACACTCCACACTAGCAAATCTAACACTTTAAGTTGAATAAATGTGCTAAACAACAAATAAATTCTAAAACTTAGAGCACTTCAAATAATTAGCAAAATAATACAATACAAACAAACAAGTAGTAGGGAATAATGAACCAAGTCTGAAAATGGAAGAGGAGATTCAGGAGTTGCCCCAGGCACCGAGCCAAGCAGGTCAAAGTCACACTGATCTTTGGTCAGCAAGAAGACCAAGACTGGAGCAAGTTGCTGGGTCCAAGTCACACACACAGGCAGACTTTCCTGGTGTAAGCAAAGCTCAGCACGCTGCTCATAGTAAGGCCAGTGTCTTCATCAGACTTTCTGGGCATTTCCCAGTGTCCTTGGCAAATGCATCCATGCTTAATGAACCCTGACATTCTCCTGGCAGTAGTCCAAATGTCTTGATGCCATAAGTCCATCAGAGGTGAGAAGGCATTGTATGATACAAGAGTCCATTATCAACTGTAGCACACAAGTGCTGGTCTGAGCTTTATGCCGACATGTCCAGACAAGTTTCTGAAGCTACATGCTGGCATATCTAAACAAGTTGTTTATGAGTGTCTGAAAATTGTTTTAAATACCATGATCTATAAAAAGGTGCAAGTACAATGGGGAGGCAGTCCACTCAGCCTCTTATTACCTAATACAAAGTCCACTACACCATTCCCCATTGGCTGGAGTATGGCCTTTACAGTCTAACACATTTGACTAGTTTTCACTGGGCAGATTTTAAAAAAGGAGAAACATAAAACCAGTACATCTGTGAGTGGAACATATAGACATATGTACAAAAATTTAAAAATGTATATCTAAGCTACAGTGACAAAATTGAAGCCTGCCAGTGTCTACGTGATCTTATAAATTTGATAGAAAAGATTGCTTTACTTTCTTACGTTTGACATGGATCAAGTTCTTGTTAGTATTCCAGAAAATGAAAATTTCATGAAAACACTTTTTCAATCTATTTCCATATGTCTTCCAATATTCAATAGAATAGCAAAGGTAATTTTTAAACCTGAATTTTAACTATAAAAACAAATCAATGCTCACTAAGTCTATCAAAAGGCCCAACAAGATTTTATATTAAGGTTAAGGTTTTAAAAAATTACTAGAATTAGAAAGGGTCAGCTTTAGTGATGGGGAAGTGCTCATTGCTGCCTTTTATACAAGAAATATTGACCTTCAAGTCATTCAACTGGAAGGGTCTGATATCTTCAAAGTTTCCAGTCATCAATGTCAACTCTGATTGTGAATAAAATCTGATGTTTCAGTGCTTTTTATTTTGTTAAGAAATACCAATTATACACCCATAAATGTATGAAAAAATGTTCAACATCATTAGCAATCAGAGAGATGCAAATCAAAACTACCCTGAGATTTCACCTAACCCCAATTAGAATGGCAATCAT
>PVJS01025155.1:0-28093 GCA_004027185.1 Glis glis
GCAGGAGGTATACATCCAAACTTATAAAACTCAAATCACTGTGCAAAGCACTAAAGGGAGGGAACGGGGTGGGATTTGAGGGAGGGCAAATCGGGCAATGTGTGCATGTATGACTCTTATAGCCTAACACCTATTAAATGTATAATTACAATGCACCAATAAAAAAAAATAAAATAAAATAAAATAAAATAAAATAAAAAATTGAAAAAAAAACGGGTTGTAGCTCAGTGATAGAGCACCCCTGGGTTCAATCTTCAGTACCACAAAAAATAAAAATGTTTCACCAATAAATCATCCTGTATTTACTCCAAAGTATCTACAGATATGTGTATATATGATTACAAAAGGCATGTACCAGAATAGTTATAGCAGCACTATTCATGATAGCACCCATATAAAAAACTATCTAAATGCTTGTCAACAGTAGAAGTGAAAATATAAGTTATGATATGTTTATACAGTGGGACACTATATAAAATTTATAGTAAATAACCTATGACAGAAAGCAACATGGAGGAATTTCATGAGTATAATATTGAGCAAAAGAAACCACACAAACAAAAAAACAGACACGATTCATTTCATATAAGTTCAAACTCACAAAGAATTCCTCTATTGTCAAAAACATGGTTATTCCTCTGTAAAGGGGCTTTTGGAATGCTGTTTTATTCTGTTTCTTTATCTGGTTATATTTGTTTGTGAACATTCACTGCACTATATGCTTATGTTGTGTACACTTTCTTCAAAGTATTTTATACTTTAATACATAGTTCCAAATTTTACTTTACCAAACTAAATGTTTTAAAATTTATAAAAACTAAAAACTTAGTTCTGGCATGACACAAATATCTAAAGATCTGCTTACCATCAAGAAGATTCTCCTATAAAGTCAAAATCTTTAGATAAAAAAGATTTAGAATTAAATTCATAAGAACTCCAGATGATACAGAAGAAGATAATATAGTATACTTTGGATTGTGTCCAAATGATACTAAGGGAAAGGATTAATTCTATCAATTAATCAGATTAATGAAAAAGAAAACTATAGAGCCAATCAGTTGACTAAGTTGGACATATTCATACTACATATCTCATATGATCCTATTTCTGCTTCGTCATCACTGGTAATTAAAGACCCTCAATCCTAGGCATAAGACCTCACTATTATCTAACCAACAGAATCAAGTCAAGAAACCATCTTTCAAGTAAAAATTTGAGTCTAGAGTGAGCTAAATCCCCAATATGTGGATATCTAAAACCCAGCATCTGTTTGTGTTTTCCACCATTTTTGCAAATTTCCTATATTTGGGCTTCTTTGTGCCTCTTCCTAGCTTGTGTCCACTATACCTCAGTTTCTAGCACCTTAAACTTCAGCCAATTTGGCCAGGATTCTGAAAACCTACCTGGCTCTAGCCAGTTCTCCTTTAGAAGATGGGTCTTGTCCCAGTCCTTTTGGCTTTTAAACTCGTTTCCCTTAGACCCAGGAAAGTGCCACAGCCTAATTAGAAGTTTCCATTTGCTGCTGAAGCATCCATCAACCAGGTTGGGCCTTTTAACCACACATACCATCTCAAATTGGTCGGAGGCTGTGTTGCAACCTTAAATACTATGTCTTTGCTATTTCACCTCCCTCCTGAGTGTCAGCCCTGAGCCAGGCCATTCCTCTGGAATGGCTTAATTCTCTATTCCTGATATGCCCCTGCTGTGTTCCAAGAAGCCGTAGGCAAAGCCCATGCAAAACACGGGGCTGTGAATCAAGCTCCTAGTCAATACCTTTTCAGCTACAGACTCAACCAAATAAAAATGTACCAGTTTACATTATTTTGAATCTTAGTAACCCCAAGGCATGGAAAATTCTCTAAATAAAATGGCATCTCAGCCTGACAAAGCCTTGAAAATAAGATGACTGCAGCATTTCAACTCATTTTCCACAAACATGTATAAGCACTGCAAGGTTAAAACTGAAGTTCACTCATGCCTGAAGCTACAGAATCACTTTACATCCAGTGTCAGCCAAGTCTGCAAGCAACCTACAAGTAGGGAGGAGGAAGCATGCTTGGACATTTCACACCAAAATATACTTTATGGGCATATTCAAATCAAGAAAAAATTATTCTCCTTAACAATTCAATCTGAAGGTAAACTAAGTAGTTACATAACCCAATTGAAAAGGTTGAATCTAAAAAAAATAAAGATAAAGATGGCTAAACTCCTAAATTATATGTATATATATATATAAAATTTATAATATATATTCATCTATCTCTCTATTATCTATCTATATTATACTCCTAGAATCACAATTACTTTTGAAATGATTTTATTACAATAAAGTCAAACAGTTCAACTTGAATATTTCAGTAAAATAATAATTTTCAGCCTGGTATGGTGACACATGCCTATAATTCCAGTATTTAGGAGGCTGAGGCATGAGGATCACGAGTTTGAGGCCAGCCTCAGCAACTTAGTGAGACGCTCAGCAACTTAGCAGGGTCTCTGTTTTAAGATGAAAAAATATTTTTTAAAAAGGACTGGTGGTGTAGCTCAGAGATAGAATGCCCCTGGGTTCATTCCCCAGTACTACTACTACTACTAATAATAATAATAATTTTCACTATTTCATGATTACCCAATTATTCAGATCTCCTTTGGCTCCTATTAGTTTGAGATATCCACTGCAACCTCGTCTACCTGGCCTACTCGCCATGATATAGGCGAGGAGCAAATCCACTTACTGTGAAGTGGAGGTATTGTTCTCTGATACAGGCAAACCAATGGTCCATAAAGTAATTGATGTAGGAACTTATATAGATATGTCAGTTGGGTGCAGTTGGGAAAAATAAACTAGATAATGTCAAAATGAATACATGACCAATGATCAAGAGCTCCAAGTCTCCAACTGCTTCAGGGTTTAAGTGTTTGTAGGGATGAATAAATGGCTGCATTTCTGACAATTTGTATCTGAGCATAGATAATAGATTTGAGCATTATGTAGTGCTGCCAACAGGTTCTGTAATTATAGTATAACCTCGATAAGTTATCAGGTCTAGAGCATGAAATAAAAAAAAATTCCTAGTGTAGTGAACATGGTTTCTCTGACCAAAACTTAGAGACAGCTGTTTGCCTTTGTTAAAATTGCTAGTATTTGCCATAAGCACACTCAAACATGATGCTTCTGGTCCATTTTGTTTAACAGTAAGACTTGAAAATAAGAGGTGTCACTCTAAATGGTAATTGTTATCTCCTTTTCAATATTCATTATAACCAACATTAATGATTGTGTCGATTCATTTAAAATATTAGAACATAAAATTTCCTGATATTTATAAAATAACTTTATATACTATGAAATAAATCATGAATTCAAGACTTCTTTAAACATCAGATTTACATTTAAAAATATTGCACTTAAGCCGGGCGTGGTGGCGCATGCTTGTAATCCCAGTACTTTGGGAGGCAGAGACCGGAGGATCCGGGTTCGCGGCCAGCCTCAGCTCTCTCTCTCTCTCTTTCTCTCTCTCTCTCTCTCTCTCTCTCTCTCTCTCTCTCCTTAGCGAGGCCCTCCCCAACTTCGTGAGACCCAGTTTCAAAATAAACTATAAAAAATAGGGCCGGGGGCGTAGCACGGAGGTAGAATGCCCCTGCGTTCAATCCCTGGTACCGCAAAAAAAAAAAAAAACAATATTGCACTTAAAAATTCAAGATTTCCTACCAAGTCAGCTCAATCCTAAAACATCACAATCAGAATAAAGTAAAACAAGAGGCTGTTCATATAATGAATTTGTATAAATCAACATTGTTCTGATCCTGTTCAAAATAATATTCTACCTGCTTAAAAAAATGTTTCCCTCTCAAATTTTCTGTTATAAATGAAAAAAAGTGTATTTTTTTCTCTGATTTTTGCCCCATTAAGAATATGTCTTGTATACTTCAGTTTTTGTGTTTTTAAGAAAAATAAATATAATAAAATAGATTTTGTCTAGTTTTCCTGTTAGTAGTTATATTTTGTACAAAAATACTCAAAATATATCTCAAATCTGTTAGTTTTAATATAGCTTTTGTTAAGCTTTTCCAGAAATGTGACACTGTATTAAATTTTTAATTGGGGATTTTTCAAAGTTTGGGGCTGGGTAAAAGTTACCTGGACTTAAGTAATTCAATTTAAGCAGTGTAATGCAACTCTTGTAATCATTAAAGTAGACTCAAATAAAACTTACAAATACAGTTATCAGACAGCTAACAAAAGCAAAGTTATTCCTCTGCCAGGGAAGTTTCTGGTTGGAGAGGAAGCGTGCACAAAATAGAATGTGTTCCATTTTTACATGGTGAGGGCTACTGATAAATTGAGACTGATATAAAAGAACTCTATAGATTCAGAGAATTTTAGACTCCCACATATTGCCTCTGAGTAAAAAACTAGTCATTTAACAAATTACCTACAAAATAAAAATAGTACAATAGCCTATGAAGTTCCCACATACCCCTCTAACCAAGTTACCATCCCTAATTCTTCCCTATCTCCAAAGTCAGTCCTACCCCAGAATTTGAAAACAGTTTGCTCCCAAATATCAGAGTCCTGAGCTGGCTGGTCTATGACAGAAAAGAGGCAGCTTAGAATCTGTTCTGACCTTGGGATCATATTACTCAATCTACTTATTAATTAATCTAAAAATATTTATTGAGTGCCTACTATAGGCCAGGATGATACTAGTCCTAGGAATGCAATAGTAAGCAAAAGTAGTTGAGTCACATTTCATTTTGTACAGCAGGGGAGCAAGAAAGACAGTAACATATAATTATATGAAAATATAAGGTTGATTCTTCATTTATTCACTTGGAAAGGTATTCTAAGTGTCTGTTATGTTCTGGGGGGTATTATGGGTGCTGGGAATACAAGGATGAAGAAGGCAGTTGAGGGACCTCCCACATGGAGTGTTGCACCCCAAGATGTAAGGGGGAAGGGAGGAGGCAGGCCTTGAAAAAATATAAAAACTTTAAAAAATTATAAGATCTTGTGATTCGTGGTAAATGCTGAAAAGGAAAAAGACTGAGGATACAATGGAAAATAAGAGGAGATGAAGTTACATTAGGTAGGGGAAGGGGAGGCCTCTGATGAGGGTAACTTGAAACTGAAGTTTTTTTTTCCCCCATTTCAAACAGAAAAGAGTCAGTCTTGGGAAAAGTCACACATTCTATACAGAGAACTCAGCGAGCATAAATCCCCAGAGGCAGGAAAGATTTGTGATTATTCAAGGAAAAGAAACAAGTCTAGAATAGGCGAAATATAGTTAATGAGGCAGAGATTAGTAAGAGCAGTGACTTGAGGTCGTAGAAAAAAACCAAGTAAGTCGTAATATGGGATTCGAGTTTTATTTCAAGTGAAATTGGAAGATTTTAAAGGTCTTAAATGTTAAAGTGAAGTAATTTGATTTATGTTTAAAAAGAACAGTCTGTCTGTTTGGTAGTAAATGGAGTACAGAATGGGCAAGAATAGAAGTAGTGAGCAAGAACAAGTAGACAGCCCTAACCATGATCCAGAGAAGGGAGGATGTGGTAGCGGCAGTGGAAATAACAAGTAACAAATCGGAGCTACTTTAGAGTGAGTGAGACAAAGCTTAGTGATGAATGGGTTGATATGATGGACTTTGGGGTTGCTTGCTTGAGCAATTGGCTAGAAGGTACTGACCTTTATTGACATGGGGAAACCTGGGAGAGAGCAGGTTGTTCAGTTTTTGTTGTGTTGTTTAGTTGATGTTGGTATTGTTGTTTAATGGATGAAGGGAGAACAGGAATTGAAAAATTCATTTTCTTCTTGCAGAAAAAAAGTAAAACATTGAGGATACTTGATATCTAATAAGAAATTAGATTATCTAATAAGAAATAAGAGGTTGGAGCTATAGATAAATATTTGGGATTTATGAGTATGAAGATATCACTGAGAACTGATGTTGACCCAATGAGATCTCTAGCAGAGAAAAGAGAACAAAAGCTAGCTGTCAGTAGGAACAGTAGAAGCCAACCCAAGAGACCAAGGATCTGTGGTTAGATCAAGGGGTCAGATCAAGGAAAGGGTATATTACAAGATTTGTTTTTTAAGAAATAAAAACCATAACACTTTCATATATACATATAAAATGAATATATGTCAAGATTTTATTTAACTGATTAGTTAATGAGAAATCAGACAGGTGTCACATCCAATTCAAAAGGAAGTCAAAGAACCACAAGTTTATATGGAGTAAAGGAATGTTGAAATAAATTTATAAGTGTACCCCTAACTTGATTCTTTTGGGGTGACAAAGGAAGATTGATTCGCCCACTAGATAGTATTTATTTTCATCTCTATAGATAAGAATTATTTACTCTGCTTTCTGTTGACTGTAATTCCCAGTTGCAAAATAGCTGAAAGGCAAAGATCAGAGGCCCCATAAAAATCAAATAATCTCTTAAAGTCGCCAATAGTGCATCAAAAGGATACCCAGTGATCTTTTTTTCTCATTCTCAAAGTAAGTTATTCTTTATATGAATAACCAAGAAAGTATAGTGCCTTGAAAGCCAAGAGGGAAAGTTTTTTCAATACAGTGTGAGTGGTAACCTGTGTTGAATATTTTAAGTACAAGGAAATGAATATAGAGAAGTATCTTTTGGGATTAAAATTGTACATGGGAATAGAGATGTAAATCAGATCACTGGAAAGTAAGTATGAAATTGGGAAGTGAAGAGGTGAGGTTTGCTTTATCCTACTAATGAAATATTGAAATATGAGAGCAGTCTTGTGATAAAGGAGATTTTTTAAATTTTTGTTTATATTGAAATAATTATGTTTGAATCCTTTAACACTGATAAGAATATCCAAGAAAGAGGGAGAAATTGCTAAAGCAAAAGAGAATATAGTTTAAAAGTATTTGCAAAAGCAAAATTAGTAAGATCCATTCTATAAGTGGAAGGGTATGTATGAAAGGAATAAAGGCAGAAGAATGAAAATTGATATTATGTGGAACTTTCTATTTCCAGGTGAAAGAATTTCAGTGCTGTGTTATCTGAGTTCTGTTATTTTTCCATGTTTTACATAAATAGCAAGTATCCTCAGACCCAGTTCTCTCATTAGCTGGTAATCTCATTGCGGTGCCACCCTCCCTCCACCTATGAGACCTAACACTATTTGTTTCCACTTGTAGCTGTCAAATTCTCTGCCAAATGCTTGGAGTGGAGTCATCTTTCGACTGTCAACCCTGCTTCTGCTAAAATGAATATCACAACTCTGTAAGTTACTTGGAACTTTTGCCTCAAGGTGACCATTCTCCGTTGTTTACCTCTTGAAGGAAATCCGCCTTTCAAATCTTCCTTTGCCCTCAGGTCTTCCTGTCTCTGTGCCCAGAACACTGGCCTCTGCTCCTGTGTCTGTGCCCATGCCTTTGAAGATGTCCTGACCAAAGGTCACCGTAGATTCCATCATGGGATTTCCTTACCAAATGGTTTTAGCAAGTACCTTCAATGCAAAGATTTGTGAAAACCTTGTCATCTAATTAAACTATAGAGATTTAGAAACAGAATAACCAAATTGCAAAATATAATGAAAAAGTACCTTTCTTGTTTAGAATAATGTATTTATATAAATAAAAATAATTATGTGTCATGAAATCCCACTGCATGGTCTCACTGAGCAGAAAAATATTTATCTGATGTAATCGCCTTAGACTGGGTATGTGAGAAAGAACCCAGCACTTCCAGATGTTTATAAATTTCAAAATAATGGGTAGCAAATTCTTCCCTTTCTGTCTCTAGAGACAGTGGTCCTGATGATTCTCAGAAGCAATCAGCCTAGGTGATGTAGTCAAATATCTGCGTTATATTAATTTTGTCAAATCATCAAAAGTAGCCAATTTTTGACAAATTGCCTCCTCTCAAATAATATATTATTTTTCATCTAATTCAGTTTCACAGAATATTTAATAAAATTGTGACTATCTATTCATAAATTTGAAATACCACAATTCCACATAATATATTTACACTAAATAACACAAAGCAACAGAAGGAGTCCATGTTCTCTACCTCTAAACCTTGGTTTACACAAGCCAGTAAATTCAGTACAGAAGCAGAGAGAACAGCTGGTAATCTGGTGGTTCAGTTCATTGAAGGTCTTTCAAGAGAGCTTCTGCTATATTTTATTCTTCCAAAGGGCTATTATTTACCTTTCTTCATGGCAGCAATGTTAGTATAAGGCTAGTATTAAGTTTATTATAAGGTTACTATTATATTCTCAGGACAGGCTTATATAAAAAGAACATTTGACTTAAATCATCTAGAACTAAGCTTGAATCACAAGATCACAGTGCCTTTGTGACTTGATTGTGGGCTATCAGGCCATGCTACATCTCTGACCTTCACCTTTTTGATGTGTAAAAAAAGGAAATAAGCCATCCCCCATAGGGATAAGGAGTTTGATGAATACGTCATTTATGAATATATCATGTATGATATATTTGCTTACTGGTATATGCTAGGTGGTCAGGAAATGTTGGTTCCTTCCCTTCCATTCAGATAACACAAACAGATGAGAAAATGGTTCAGGGAAGCACTAGGCATCCCACAAACAATTAAATAAAGCAAAATGGTTCAAATCAGGCTCCTTTGTCTTCACTCACAATAACACCCAATTTATCAGTTGAAATATGAAAAGTCCAGTCAACCAATATGTTCTGTTTCTAAATATTAGCACGGTTGGTTACATACAATAATAACAGCTCCTTGTTAAAGACTTCACCCCACCCAAAACCCCAGTTAGCACTCCAGAAATAGAAACTATTTGGGGACCAGAAAATGGACAGATTGATATTTATCCTGTCAGTGGTGAGAGTGCAGGAGAGGTGTCTGTGATGGTGGGTCAGTAGCGCCATCTATGTGTGAGAAAAATAACGTGCGTTTCTTGGTGACATCTTTTTCAATAACGTGACTGTTTTGGTATTAGAGAGAGAAAAAGAGCTACAGTCTACTGCTTAGTTTCTGGGCCATGGAGCTCCTTCAGGACTCTGGTCAACTTTTTAACTTCAATTTTCCAAGCTGGTGGTTAAGGTTAGCGACACAGACAGTTGGCCTGTGCAGATAGGGAAAGTTATTGAAAAGACTTTATTATAGCATGCTGAAAAACAGTTTGTGAATAAAAATAGAAACCATGGGCATTGCTTAGCATAGACAGATATCCATGCCCTATCTAAAAGACTAGTGAAACATGCCTACATAAGAAATTAAACATTTTTATCTTATATTAGTACATAAAAGAACTTCAATGTCATATATGCATACATATAAATATCACATAAAACATAACATTTTCACTATTTTGAAGTGTACAATACAATATTGTTTGGTATAGGTATGATGTTGGACAGTAGAGCTATAGAGCTTAATGATCTTGCCTAAATGAAACTTAATGCCCATAAGTTAGTAATTACCTCTTTTCCCTACCCCTAACCCTTGAGGACCTATGAGTTATCTTTTGATTCTATGAGTTTGACTATTTTAGATACCTTATATAAGTGAAATTGCACACTATTTGTCATTCTTTAATTGGTTTATTTCAGTTAGCATAATGTCCTCAAAGGTTATCTATATTGTCACATATTGCAAATTTCCTTCTCTTTTAAGGCTGAATAATATTTGTGCACGTGTGTGTGTGTGTGTGTGTGTGTGTGTGTGTACCACTTTTTCTTTATTCATCTGTGAATGGACATGTAGATTGCTTCCACATACTGGCTGTTGTCAGTAGTGCTGCAGTGAACATAGGCATGATGACATTCCTTTGAGATCCTGATTTCAGTTCTTTTGGATAAATACCCAGGAGTAGGATTTCTGAATCCCACATTGAACTTATATTTTTAATTTTTTATGGACCTCCATATTGTTTCCCGGAGTGGCTGCACCATTTTTCATTTTTATCAACAGTTTGGAAAAGTTCCACTTTCTCCACACACTTATCAATTGTCATTATTTTGTTTTGTTTTTTGGAAGTAGCCATTCTGACAGGTGTGAAATCGTATCTTATTGTGGTTTTTGTTTGCATTAATTTTTACTTCAGAGTAATAATTAAAATAAGTATTTGTATAACAATAAATATAGCTATTTATAGAGTACATAGCTATTTTTTTTTTTCGGTACCAGGGATTGAACACAGGGGCATTCTACCTCCGCGCTACGCCCCCCGGCCCTATTTTTTTATACTTTATTTTGAAACCGGGTCTCACGAAGTTGCGGAGGGCCTCACTAAGGAGAGAGAGAGAGAGCAGGGAGAGAGAGAGACACAGAGAGAGAGAGAGAGAGAGACAGGGAGAGAGAGCGCGCGCGCGCACTTGTGCGAGCTGAGGCTGGCCACGAACCCGGATCCTCCGGTCTCCGCCTCCCAAAGTACTGGGATTACAAGCGTGCACCACCATGCCTGGCTACATACATAGCTATTTATACAGTATGTGGAAGTAATCTAAATGTCCATTCACAGCTATACTATAGCTATACTAATACAGCTAATTATATTCACATTGAATAGCTATACCCTTATTTTAAATACATTGGCATAACAGATAAAAAAACTTATTCCATTAAATTTAAGACTAAAATTATGTCTGAGAATCCCTCATTAGTCAACTGGGAAGAAGAGGGAAAAGGAATCACTTGAGGGAGATGGAGCTTCACATCCCGTGTCCTGACTTCATAACCTCCTGAAATTATTCCAAGTCATGTGGCCACTTGACATTTCCTTTTGCATTTGTTAAAAACTGAAGTCACCCAAAGATTAAATCAGTGAACTTCAACATTGAATGTGGCAGAATGTAAAGGCAAAATAAAACTAGGGTTCTTTAAATATTCTAGCAAAGATTATTGTGTTGCTTTGAATAACACATGGAAACCTTTCAACAAAATCTTTTAGCTTGAATGTGGAATAACTTTCTCCCACTAGTATATTGAAATAGAAAAGGTGGGAAAGTCCAAGTAGGTAGGATGAAGAGACAAACAATTATTGACCTTCAACTATTTTCCAGGTACTTTACATAGACGATCTCAATTTTCTTGGCAGTCATTCAAGAGAGTGAGGCCAAGAGGGATCAAGTAATTTATCAAAATCCAACAGAGTTAGTAAATGGCAGAGTGAAGATTTGATTTGTTAGCCCTACTCAAATCCTATGCTCACTCCAGTACCCTGTCCAGAGTACACATAAAGATAAGGATTAATATTAAAATATTCGTGCTAATTTTAAAGCCAGGTGTGAAGGAATTTATTACGTATGATACTTTTAATAAGGTATTCAGAAAAATAGGGAAAGCTAACCTATACTGTTAGAGGGACTTTGGGGGTGATGGTGCCTGGATAGAAACACAGAGAGGTTTCTGGGATACAGATAATGCTCTGTTTCTGAATCTATATGCTGTTAATTCATAAATTTTATTTTGTGATAATTCATCAAGTTGTACACTTACAATTTTTGTACTCTGTATATTGTACTTTTAAAAAGTACTCATTTTTTTATTTGTATGAAGCATCTATCATATGGCACTTGGGGTTGAACTAATCCCATCAAAATTCATCTCATTAGCTTCCATAAAGTCCAAACATCTTGACATTTCCTTTGGCATTTGTTAAAACCTGAAGTCACTCCAACATTCTATCAGTGGAACTGCAACATTGAACTTGGCAGAATCTAAAGGCAAAATAAAACTATGATTCTTTAAATATTCTAGCAATATTTGGTACTTAGGGTTGGACTATTCCCATCAAAATATATCTCATTAGCTAATATAAAGTCCAAACATCTTGAATTTGAGGAGCTAAGCAGAACATACTTCCAAATCGACTTACATTTAAGACATCTGTAATTCTATTGCTGATTCCATCAAATCCTCAGAGATCAGAGATAAATACTTTAAAATGAAATATGAACCCTTTATATATTGCCTAGCACATTGTAGATGACTCAGATCAAGAATTGGCTTTTGTTGAAGATGTTGTATTTTTACTCTTTCTATATAAGGTTGCTTGGCCCAACCATACCTAGAAAATACATTATAGTATTTACTTATATTTATACCTTTAACATAGTATTATAACTAAAAGAAATAATTTGGAGTATATTTAAGTTTTAAAAATACCTCTACTCATTACTTATTTCTGGACTGAATGGTTCCTTTACCCTGAATTCTTTGCATGAGTAGCAACTCTCATATAAAGATAACGTATAACCTCAGTATTGAAAAAAATAAAGGAGAGAAGAGGTAAAGGAAAAGAGGAAAGAAACAACAGTATAATGAAGAAGTGAATTCTGATTTAAGAACTAGATTTTGGAATTTCTTGATATGGAACTTTTTCCTTTTGTCCATAGTTTAGAGATAATATTTACATATTATGAAATTACATATGTTTAAGTCAGAAAATACTTTAAGGTGTTTTGTGAATACAAAGATATAATTTAAGGTATAATTTTAAAGTAAGATAAAAATATACACCACCACCAAAAATACTTGACTTATATTCTTATCAAGCTTTTGCATCTAATTTTGAAGCATTAGGAAAGACAAGGTAGAGGGGAAAAACACTGAATGATGCTCCCTCTGCCTCTAGTTACACTTTCCCAGTTTTAGCATTGAAATCTCAGGTCCTGGTAAACCCCTAGTCTTACACAAACTGGAATGGTGGACCACACATCAAAGATAATCGGGCCAACCTATCAAATTGTCTAATTTTAATAGTACTTTGAAATCTTCCCTTTCTACCACCCATATATTAAGTTTTTAATGTCTTGAAGTCAAGCATATGGCAGATTTGGGTTCGTGATACTTTCCTGCCAAATGCAGACTTCATATCTCCATTCTGTATCATAAAGGGTTCTTGCAGAAGAAGCTCACATACCAAATGATATCTCAAAGTATTCGTCTGTCACAAACCAGTACTTTATATATTAGACTAAGAGGATATTTTGGTAATATTCCAAACAATTTATAAACCCTCAGATATGATCTGGTGTATTAATTATGAAAGAAGGCATAGACTCAGACTGTGACTTTGCACTAGCAAAGTGGCTTCTTTAGAATGGATAAATGTTAGTGAAGATATATAATAAAATTGCTGCCTATATTTGATGCAAAGATTCTGCATTAAAGGTATATATTAAAATCAATGATATCTTAATCTTATGGCCTAGGGAATTCATTATTATTTTGTTGATTTTGGTAAAATCTGTAAATGTGGAAATAGTATCATTGGCTCACAAAGTTCCAGTCACATCCAGAACAAGCAAATGGGCCGAGCTCATCAAGAGGAAAAGAATGAGAGTCCAGATAAGCATTGATAGCTTTTCATCTGTCACTGAGAACATAAAGAATAAGCCTAGAGAAATTAACTGATAAAGGCAGTAACAGGTCCTATAGATGTAGGGAAGCACTTGAATCCAAGTTATATGAGAGGTCCTGGTGTCAGAGGTATTGGGTACAGCCCAAAACCGACTAGTCCTAGTCCAAGTCCTAGAGGTTAATGTTGCCCCTAATTCAGGCAGGGACAGGAAGGCTAAGATACAGGGAACAGTGTAGGACATGTGGGCAGATGCCTTGCTAACATGTACCTGCTCTGAACATATTTTCAAAGATAAAGTGAGATCAAACCAGTGCAATGAAAATATGCTACATGACAACTATCATTCTGAAGACCTTACCATTATAACTACATTATATACACTTATTCAAGTGTTAGTGTGTTTTCAGTACACTAGATAAATAGTACTTTAGTTTACATTCATTTTATTTTCTCTATGAGACCTGAGAATTAATAGAAAAACTAGTCCTTATCTTTTTATTACAATGCACTTTTCAAAGGATTCACAATTGTTTGTGCAACCTTTAACAGATATTTATTATGAAACAAATGGGCCAGTGTTAAGAACTTCAGAACAAATGTCAAGGTATAATTTCAGAAATTATACTATTTGCTAATAATCAAGGTTTGCCATTTAAAACAGCAAATATGAATACATATATGAGCCAAAAGATATAAACAGAGTTCAAAGGAGAAATTACAGGGAAATACAATGTGTACCTTGGATGTCATACCAATAGCATTTACATCTCATTGATTCACAAAGGGTAAAGAAAACTGAACTTCCTTGTCAGTGATATTTTACTTTATTGGAAAAGCTTCTATGATAAAAAGACAGGACCTGTTTTATTTACATTTCTTGATAATTCTCCAAGTGTTCAATACAATTGGCAAATGCTACTCACCTCCATCTATACTTTAAATCTTTATTAGTAGCATATGGGTCAAAATTTTCCTCTTGAGGAAAAAATCATAATTATTTAGAAATTATTAAGAAAACAAACTATCAAAATTAACAACTCACATTAAAACAATAAACATAATAGTACAAAAATGTATTCATTAGATTAATTATCCACATTACCAGTCATTTTTCATTCATTTTTTGAGTACTCATTAAGGAACAGGTTAAATCTATGACAACATATTTTCTGTTTTCCTTTTTAAAAAGTTTTATGAACAAACAGGAGGATTCAATTTATTTCACAAGGAGTTTATTTCCACTCAAGCATGAAATTTTTCATAGAACTATGTTTATTAAAGTAAAAGCCAGATTATGGATTTAACAGGAAAAGAGGCTGTAGCCTGCATGATCTCCAACTTCAATTTTTCAGGACTGCTGGGATCATCACTCCATTTTTCCTTTTTGATTTTCCTGCCACCACCAGATACTTGCTACCGCTCACCATGGTTTGTGCAGAACCCTTCTGCAGGGTCTCAGTGCCCTCAATGTTTTCCTTAATCCAAAATTTTCTGAACATTAGTGAAAATTTTGTCTGTCCAAAAAAAAAAACACCAAACTTTGATTATGTCAATACTCTACTTAAAAATCATTATGGTTCTATTGATCTGAGAATGAAGGACTAATCCCAGCCTTCTGCCCCAGTTTCATCGGATACCCTCTATAGAAACCTTTATCGGCCAAACTCATCTGCTCATTCTTTCCTAACATGTCCCATACATTTCCATCTTTGCTTATCCATATGCAATTTATTCTTCCAGACAGGCAAATATTGTCAAACCCCATTTAAAATTCCATCCCATCCAATTCCCCGATTAGAGGTCCCTCCTTCCTCCTCTGAAACCTGATGGCACTTTGTTTCCTGTGATGTCAGTGGCCACCTTCTGTCTGTATTACCATTACAAGAAAATCATAAGTTCCTAGTACCTTAGAAGATCCCTGAGAGACAGTACTCCATCTAACTGGAAATTCCTTCTCCAATGCCATCTAGTAGGTCTAGGCGCATAGAAGGTGCCAATACCATATCTACCTATGTGTTTGTTTATTCTACATGAGGTAGCATGTTACTATGATTCAACATAATAGTGCTACACCATGTACCTCATTGCACCCCTGATAAAACGTGAATGCTTATGCCTTGAACTGCATTTACAAGCTTTAAGTTACACAGGCTCAATAGGGATTAAAACACCATCATTTAAGTCTTGATAAAGTTTTTTTCTTCTCCCTATTGTCATCTAATTTATTTTTTCTCTCTCTGTGTGTGTGTGTGTGTGTGTGTGTGTGTGTGTGCACGTGTTACTGGAGATTGAACCCAGGGGCATTCTACCTCTGAGCTAGAACCCCAGCCCTTTCTATTTTTGTTTGTTTTGAAACAAGGTCTCACTCAGTTGCTGAGAGTCTCACTACATTGCTGAGGCTATCCTGGAACCTGAGATCCTCCTATCTCAGCCTCCCAATTACTGGAACTGCAGGCATGCGCCACCACTCCTGGCTTGCCATTCTTAAGCCACATGATACAAAATTTGCATACAAAACATATTTTTAGTTCTTATCTTAAAACTTCTCTCCTGTGTTACTTGCACACATGCAAGAATCCTAAAAACATGTTTTTAAATTACAGCTTAAACTAATTTGAAAAGTGATACCAAATGTCAGCATACCATACACTGTAGAAAGAGGACACTTTACAAAATGGTAATAAAAATTCCTCAAAACATTTGAGATTTTTGTACAATTAAATCAATAATCTCGGAAAGAATTTTGCCCCTCATCCCCATATGGAATGTGTTGAGAGACATTTGCATCTCTGAAAAAAAAGAATATATTCGTCTAGTTTCTCATAAGAGTAAAATTAAAGAAAACTCAAAGTGCCTCAATATTAATTGCTTCCCAAAATGTATTATTTAATTTTTACTTGGGTTGAACACTGGGATTGTTCCCTTAATCTACCTATGTGTCATATAAATAGAACCCCAGGAGGGACTGTGGAGTCAACCAGGCTGTCTTGGAAATCGTTTCGAGGAACTCAATTATTAGCATTTAAATAGAAGTAACTCTTCTTGTGCTCAATTGTAGCATGTCCAAATATCAGCAAGTTAAATTGCTATTTCCATTAACTTCTGTTGATGTAAGATTCTCCTGAATCTTTTACCTTGTTGCATATTCTGTTGATGTTCTGATTCTCATAAATCTTTATCTTGCTGCATATAGAAAAGTCCTGAGAAAAACTTATTTACATTTTTTAAATTGTTTCTCTCACTTAAACAACACACATGGGATAGCAACAAGTCCCTAAAATGCTCACAAAATGCTACCTGGTGTTCTCTAAAATACCTAACAGCCATTGACACTCATTTTGGTTAACCAGTGTAGTTGGTCTTTGCATTTTTTATATTTTTCCAAAGGGGGAGAAATATGGCTCTATATAAACCTAATGCCAAGAAAAATGTAAGCTACTGCTCATTAAGATGCCCACTCTCTGCCAAAGCTAAATTCTGCCTCAGAATTGTGAGGGTGACGCCCATCGCCATGCCTTTGATGCCACAGTAAATTGTCTCAACCATCTTCCTGCTATTTAAAGTGTGGAAAAAAAAACACAGACAATCTTCTGGAATGCACACATTACCTTGAAAGTGCTGGACATGCCAGTCATGCTGAAATGAGTATGATTGTAGCTTTTGTGGTATAAAACACTTTCCCCTCATTATAGTCTCAAGACAACTTATGTTATAATCCCATTTTCATTTAATGATTACTCTCAAAATTCTCCATAAAAAACTTTCACCCTATAAAAACAGACTCAAATTTACCTTTCATATTTAAAAAAATTAACAAACATTTCTAACCAAAAATAAATAAATAAGGCTAATGTGGGTTGAGGATTCCGGACTACCATAATCATTTCAATTCTTATAATCATACCTACAAGAGAGAAAATGAAATGAATTATGAGTTCATCACTGTTGATATTTAGCATTTGGTTTGGTAGAATGAAATTGTGGAGTAACATGTGAAAGAAAGATATTTTAAATTTATGTAAATGACCTATGTCCTCCTTGTACTATATTTTCTGCAACAAATAATAATGCTTTCTTGCTAGAATAAATGTTATTCATTAATAAGGGATAATATGCTTGAGAACATTAATGACTTAGAAAACTTAAAATGCACATTTTATAACAATTTTAAATACCATATTTAAACTATTCAAAACTGATTGAGCTACAACTAAATCATGAATGTGGTAGATTTCCTACCAAGAGGAAATTTCACTAATCTTTCTCCACGCTATGATTATGCTATCCTCTTCCTCCAGGTAATGAATTTCCCTGTCCACTACCAGATAATATCTAAACTTACTGCAATATTCAGGGACCTGGTCCACCTCTCCTGCACTGTATCTGGCCACATTTGCTACTATCCACTGTCCTGCTGTCGCATCATGCTTAGACCCAACATACCCTTCTTCTGCTTTGCACATCCCCTGACTGCCTGTGAACACAAACTCAGCTCAAGAATTACCATCTTTTTGGGGGGAGGGTACTTGGGACTTAACCCAGGAGCATTCTACCTTCTTCAAGCTACACCTTCAGCCCTATTTTCTATTTTTCATTTTGAAACAGGGTCTCACTAAGTTGCTGAGGTTGGCCTCAAACCTGCATTTCTCCTATCTCAGCCTCCCAAGTACTGGGATTACAGGCCTGTGCCACTGTGCTTGGCAAAGAATTATCCTCTTTTATCAAAGTTTTCCTGGCACTATATGCACTCTGAGAAGGATTCACTATTTTTTCATTTGGGCCATTTAGCATAACACATGTAATACTACCTCATATATCACTGTATATTCCATCCATCAACAAACCCCATTGTTGCTTCTTCTAAAAATATGTTAAGTTCACTCACTTCTCTCTCCTTTACCACCAGTCATCTCAATCCATGCCAGCATCATTTCTGGTTTTACTGGCAATAATATTTTAACTTTTCTCTCTTCTTCCTTCCTGGGTCCTTTCCAACCCATATTCCATACAGCCTCTAGAGTGATCTCCTGAAAATGTTATCAGTCGAGATTGGTAAACTGTTTTAAGTCCTTTAATATGTTCCTATTGCTTTAAGATAAAAGTCTAGTGTCCCACAGGCCCTATGTGATCCACTCTACCTGTCTCTTTGACCTCATCTCAGATTCCCCTCCCACCCTACTCCTGGTCATCCTCCAGCAACACTGGGATCAGTCTGCTCTCCACACACTGCCAGTCCTCCCATGCCAGAGCCTTCCTCTTGCTGATCAGCGTAGCTTCTCCAGTTCTCAGGGCATGCTTCAGCTCTCTGCTCAAACATCACCCCCAGAAGGGCTCCTCTTCACTCCAAAGTAACCCCTTCCTCAATTACTCTAAATCACATCATCCTATTTTTCTATAAACACCAAATACTACGTGTCGACTTTTTCACTTGTTTACTCCTTGCTTTCTTCCCTAGAGCCTAAGGGTTCGTGGGGGTAAGACCGTTCTCTGATCAGATGCTGCTGTCTTCCTATCTGAGCTCACTTTCTGATCCCTGGCGCATGGTCACTAAATATCTGTTTAATTAATTAATTACTCTAGGTCTTTTTCCCTGTCATATATAAATTCCTTGAAATTAAGCAGTATGCCTTATCTACCTTTGCATTACAGAATCTAGAAAAGCACTTAGCATAACATAAATTGTCCATAAGTGATTGTGAAGGAAACAAATGAAAGAATATATTTTTAAATGTTGTTAGTGCACAAAATATATAAACCCAGTTCTAGAACAGTGCATGGATCAGTAGAAGGCATGAAATAAATGTTGGTTGAATAAATAGACAGAGTGCACATAGAGATAACTTATTCCTTATGCTGCACTTACACCTTAAAACATTTAGGACAAACCATGGCTTAAAACTCAATACCAAAAAAACAATTTTAAAAATGAAAACACATCAAGACTTAAAGTATTTGTTTTGTTGGCTAGTTCTGGTTTTTCAAAGTCCAATGTTTTTCAGGTGTTCATGTTTACTTTTCTTCCCAGTTATAACAAAATCAGAAAACATCTGGAACTTTATGAGTACAGTCTATGATTTCTGAAAACATTACTGGTAAAAAAAAATCTGGCCTTGAAACACTTTTTAAAGTAAAACAGACTAATTTGGCAAGCATTAGTGATGAAAAGTACATGTTCTTTAATCATAAAAACTTTTGAATCAGTTCATTGTCATTCAGAACAATGAAAAGAATCTTTTTGAACCAAGTTGTTGATAACAAACTCACAGTCTGCAGTGATATTTGGGGCTTGGAAGGATGTGAAGGAAGGAAAAGCGTTCCTTATAAATGGTTCATTAAAAAAACATAAAACATGTGTTTAGATCAAAAGTTATCATCCCTTCATGCTTATATTTTAGGATAGAACCTCAAGTAGCCATCACAAAATTATAACCACAAATACTAGATTTCATAAAAGTTCAGTACATAAGAAAATAGCTACAAACAAAAATCTTATATTTGTCCATTAACCTTGACCCTACCTATAAAACATACTGTTAAGCCTGATTTTATAGGAAAGATAGGAAATTTTTCTTCTTTTCTGACTCTGCTTTCAAATAATTGCATATACTTTAACTATGGGGTTAGAGGATTCGAGCATTATAAAAAATAATCTACACAAGATGTATTTGATTAAAATTCAACTATTTTTAAATATAATGCATATTGAAGGGAATGGAGTCAGAGAAGAGTACCATGATTTTGTTTTATAAAACTTCAGCATTCCCAAAGATCTTAAATCAAGGAATCTGTGTAATTACACCACAATTTAGTAGCAAAGAAGAAACGATGATTGGATGTTCCCTGTCTCTCATGACTATATTAGAAAGGCAAAGGCACAATTCTATCATCTACTCCTCCACATATATATATATATATATTTTTTTTTTTTTTTGCAAAAGCTACATCAAAACACTGGAGCTGGACCTGGTGTCGTATGCCTGTAATCTTATTAATTGGGAGGCTAAGGATTGCAAGTTGGACAGGAGGATAGGAGGATCGCAAGTTGAAGGCCAGCCTCAGCAACTTAGTGAGACCCTGTTTCAAAATAAGAAATAAAATTGGGCTGGGGATGTAGCTTGGGGATAGAATTCCCTTGGGTTCAATCTCCAGTACCAAAAAAAGAGAAACTAGGACCAAGCCAGGCATGGTGGTTGGAACTACAGGAGTAGTTGGGACTACTACTCTGGGAGGCTGAGACAGGAGGTTTGCTTGAGCCCAGGAGTTTAAGATCAGCCTCAGGAGCATAGTGAGACCCCCTCTCAAACAAAAAACACTAGGACCCAAATTTTAAGATGTACAATTATAAATACATAAAGCCAAATTCATCTCTAATTTATTTTATGGTGGGAAAAATGGTGCCCTGCTGCAGCCTAGTTGTGACATCGTTTCTGTTATTATATGATAAAATCTTTTTTGAGACAGAAAAAAACACTCCTGGGATTTTACAAATATTTCCACAATACTTCATAACAATACTAGGTCCTAGATGCCAGGGCTAATCCTGGATCATCAATCTATAAACAAATTCCCATCAACAAATTAATGTCTAAGGCAATTAGCACCAAGAATAATATTGAAGTCTAGCTTTTACATAATCCCTAGAGAAAACAGGAATGGAATACATGAAAACAGCTCATTGACAAAGCAGGGCAAAGCAAAGAGAGTTTTAAAAAAGAGCAGTCAAATTTTATTTTCAATGTGAACCACAAAACTTATTAAGGAAATTTCAACTTCCAAATTTTTTTAAAAGGAAGTTATTCTACTTTTTATTTCCAAATATGTACAGCTGCTTAGCTCTTAGATAAATGAGAATGTATGTCAGAATTCAGGTTGAAAAACATCTATCTACAAATTTAGCAAAATGAGTAATCAGAAAAAAAATGAGTGATCAGCTATCAGCTGAAAAAAATCATTATGATAAAGTACTTAAAAGATGTTGTACAACCTAGGTAATTATGTGCCACTGGCCTGTATTTGTAGGACATAATCATCACAGACTATCAAATAAAACAAGCACAACATGAAATGTGCTTAACAGTTTGATGCTACCCAAAGGATTTATATGACAAATAGAACACTGATTGTTTATGTGAATAAGGTAGAACTATTACCAGATTAATAACTGCAAAAATTAAGTTTCTTTTCATATATGTGTTTATTTGCTTCTTTGTTTTTGTTTTGTTGTAGTAGTCTGTGTTTTTAAGGATTTGTGGTTCTGTCCTCCAATTGGCCAAACATAATTTTTTTCAAGACCCACTAAAATCAACCAAGAAGAGAATACAGTAGTACTATCAGTTATATTATTTAATGCAACCCATTTATAGCATATTACTAGATGACAGGAGAAAAAACATATAATACTTTTGAAGTAATAAAATGGAGGAGTAATTAATAATTATACTATAGCTATCAATTTTTTCTCCTGTAAAAATTAATTTCAAAATCTTTTAAGGAATTCAATTTCCTTAAAAGCCAATAAAATAAAGAGAATTTACTAGCTCCATGAACTCAGAGATCATTGTCTGTTTTTTCACTAATATACTCAAAATACTTAGAACAGTGCCCAACATTTAGTAAATATCCAATAAGCATTTGTTAAATAGAAAAACAAATCATGCCAAACTAAATTTTTCTCTTACAAATTTTGACTTTATTTTAAGAAATAATAGCTTCAATTTAATGTTTTCATTGGTTTGTCCTACTATTTTGTCACTTTAACTAACTTAAGATAAAATATCACCATGCTCATGCATAGAAATTAATGTTTTCAGAATTATCATATCCCAAACATTCTCCCTTTCAATATTTACAAAGTTCTATGAAGAAGTAGGGAATATATTATATTATTTTGATAAATAAAACATGCTCTAAGAGAAAAACTACTTTGTCCCAAATCACTCAATAATTAAATAAAAATGTTTAAGCTAGGATATATCTATCATAATATTTCATTCAATGGATCTTTAAACATTTAGAAAATAATATTCTCTTTTCAGTTTATATCTCATATGTACTTGGATAAGGCTTAAGCCTAAAACCCTGAGAAGACTGAGTTACAGGAAAAGAAAACAGGTAAAGGAAGATCAAACATTTCAACTGTGTCTCAAGTTCCTGGGAAGACTGACAGAAACCACTTAACCAGGTGGGACTGCCCATACTGTGAAAGATAGATTCCAAATTTGAGAATTGACACAGGTCTTGGAAATCATCTATTTCATCTGTTTCACTTCACAGATAAGAAAACTGAAGTCCAATGAGGATAAATTAATTGTCTAATACACAACTGACAGACCAGATTATAACTCCAAATCTCTCTTTTTTATTCAATTTTTACATACAAAGAAACATGGAAGTAGAATGATCTATATTTGATGATCTCCATCTTGGAAATGAATTATGAAAGCCTGAGAGACTCCACCATAGTAACAATGCCAGGTTTTGAACAGACGGTACACTACGTGAACAACTGAAATTGTGAAAACTGACCATATAGCCAATGGCGGTTATTAGCTGTGTTATCTTTGTATGATCTTTATGTCCCCCCACCTCTGCCACCTCTGCCTCATTTCTTTTCCTCTCTTAACAAGATTACATTTCACAAGTGTGAGAAGCTCATTTCTGCTGTCCCAGCAAAATCCAGACTCAGTGCAAGAATAGCAGACTATATTTCTGCTATGGACTTGGAATCAGCCAAATGGCTGGCTTCACATATTGCCAAAATAGGAGATTGAAGCCATGTGTCAAGGCATCTACTCCAGGAGCAGCTCAAGCACAAACCCTGCTGTGAACACAAAGACTGGCTCAGAAACACTGAGTCAGCACTATCATATGCAAACATAACACAACACAATGGTAAATGGTGAGCAACGCACTAAGTTGTTTAGGACTAACCTACTTGGGCAAGCACTTGTTTCAAATGAGTAATCAGCACTCCCTAGCCGACTTCAGAGGGATGATATCACAGGGAATCTTGCTAAAATTAACAAAATAAATCCAAGTGATTCCATTTGTGTCATCACTTGAAGAGTTCATTGTCCAGAGGAGACTGACCCAAAATGCACCCCATTTGGGGGCATTATCTACTTTCCTTCTGACATCTTCTTAGTCACTTGTCATTACTACAGATGCAGACCACACACAAAGTTCCTTCTTTCTCACACCACCCCAGAAATGCCCAAAGGAATAACTTGAGCATTGTCACAAAGACCTAAACTGAAAATACTTCACCCAAAATAGATGCCTTTTCCTTCTTGTAGAAAACTTTTTGGGCGGCTGTAAGGTTGTGGTTCCCCATAACCTCAAGAAATTTTCTATTTTAAGAGTTGTTATAGTTTGGTTTAAGAGCATTTTCATTTGATTTGAGTCTAGACTTAGGGGAAATCTACTTGGTCTATGTCAAGTATATCAAATAGTCAAGTTTTGCTGTAGACACCTTGCCTCAAGTTACAGTGATCTTCATCTTAGATTCATTTAACTTCTCAAAGTTATTTTTCAAATGGTTAGAATGTAATCTAAATGCAATTTTGCAAAGCTATGTTCACCTCTAAGTTTTAAATCTATGTTTCTAGTTCTTTTATGCAAAAGTCATTCTATATTATTTAAGGAACAATTTTTGGATCCCAAAAGAATCTGTTCAGCATCTTAAAGACACATTAAGATATATTCTTAAAAGCTGGTGATCATCTTTAGATAAGATGAAGTTAACTCAAACTTAGATCAGCTCTCTAAATGCAAAAACTTTAGGGGGGCTCCTCTAGAGTTAAAGAAGTGAATTATTCCCTACTGGTTTACTTTCAGTTTTTTAAGTAAATAGCTTTTATAGTTTTATAGTTTTTATACTTTTTCCTCTTCCACCAAAGTTGAGATTTGAAAGTGTACAGTATTAATTTATGTTTAGTTAAATATTTATTAAATACCAGGTTTTTGAAATTCAAAGGCAACACCTGAAATTGGTAGTGAATTAGAAAATAAGAGTAGGTGTGGCGGGCGTGGTGGTGCACCCTTGTAATCCCAGTACTTGGGAGGCTGAGACCAGAGAATCCGGGTTCGCAGCTAGCCTCAGCTACTTAGTGAGGCCCTCCACAACTTCGTGAGACCCGGTTTCAAAATAAAGTATAAAAAATAGGGCCGGGGGTGTAGCTCAGAGGTAGAATGCCCCTGGGTTCAATCCCCAGTACCACACAAAAAAAAAGAAAAGTAGGTGAAAGAAAATGAAAATCATATGTAAGCCTGCTACACAGATAATCACTAGTAACATTTTTGTTTTATACCCTTCCAATATTATTATGAATATTTATTCCTGTACCATACATAAAAATGGCAAAAATGCTGTGGAGATAATATTTTATAATTCTTAGTTGAATAAATCACTGTGAACAGTCATTAACTGTTCTATATAATGTTAATGTATAGTAATATTCTATTGTATGGAAATATATAATATAAATAATGTGCTATAAATAAATATTAGAATATTTCCAATATTTCTTCTTAATAATGGTGCTATGAAAGTCTTTATATAAATATCTCCATATATTTTCTAATTATGTTCTCAATTTAATTCTTTAAATAAAAGCTTCCAGATTGATGAATATGTAAGGTTAATAATTTAATAATTATATTACTAATGATTGATCTAGTTAATTCTAGCAAAATGCTTCCAAGAAAGGTATATATATATATATATGTATATATATATATATACACATATATACACATATAAGTATATATTTATATGAAATTATTCTTTTTCCCTAGTCATTAGCTGTATTAAGCAGTAACATTTATTTTATTTTATTTTATTCTGTTTTATTGTTGTGAGCTTTTGTTGGTGGAAGAAAGGAGTAAAGAATAGATCGCTGTACAGGATGCTATTCTTTCTATTAATAGTTACCATGGTTGTTCTTCTGGTTATATAAATCAATTGAATGAATCTTTCTTCCCAAGCCAGCTGGATTGAATAATGTCCCCTCTTCTCTTAATGGTGGAAACAACCTATAATGAGCCCCAAGGAGTATTTTTAACGTTTATTTGTAAATGAAAATTCCTTGTTGTTAGAACTCAGATTCTCCCTAGAGACAACCCATTTCAAACCCCTGTTCCTGTCAGCTGATGTAGTGAAAGGATAGAGGTCTACCCAGTGGAAGATGATCAGGAGAGAATGCATCAAACCACTGTTTATGGTCTGTGTTCTCCCAAGTGTTTAAAAAAAAAGAACTGATTCCTTTTTGAAGGAGTTCCAATCAAATACCCAATAATTTTTTATAAGGCAAAACCTTGGGATTCACTTCCAGCTTCATGTCCTGCTGCCATTGCAAACTATCCCTGACTCCTAGTTTTTGGTCTTTCTTGATGGCATGGTCATTGTCTTAAATGATGAGAACTGAAATTTTTGAAGCATCCTTGAGTCTTTATTGTCTCAATTCTATATCCAAAGTATGTCTGATTTGTTTCTTCCTTTCTGTGCTCCTTGTAACCACTTATGGTCAGGGGCTCATTGCCTTTTAATTTGACCATGGGCTTTTGAACTATATTTGAGGCCCACAAAAGAATTGGATGTGGTCCAAAGGACATAGTGACCAGAACATTGAAACCCTTCTCTGCTTCAACCTGATGTAGTTGGGTAGGGTTGTGCATAAGGTTGCTAGAGTAAGCAATTAAAAATACAAGACAGTAGTCAAATTTGAATCTCACATAAAATGAATAATTTTTGGTGAAAGTATGTATCAGATATTCCATGGGACATATTTATATGAAAAACTTATCCATTGAATATGTGAAATTCAGTTTAAACTGAGTAGTCATATTTTATCTGGCAGCCTTAGTTGTGGGTGGCAGAAAGGGAGGGAGGTGGTGGTACCTCAGTTAAGGATTCCAAGTACTTATGTGTGTCTCCTCTATCATGTCTAAGATACGGCCAAATTTCACAACCCAGGGGAATTAATTTTCACAGCCAACTAGATTTTGGGGACTCAGATGTGTTGGAACTGTTGACTCAGGCAATTGCATTCCATGGGATATTGATAAATGTTTGAAACCAAGCTCTAAGATCTGGAGAGAATCTAAATAATTTCATCTGGTTAAGTGGAATGGGAAGGAATCAGACTTAGAAGGCTTATCCCAAAGAAAGAGTTTTGATAAAAAGATAAAAAAAAGTATTTCACAATATGTTATTCATTGAAACAGTAACAAGTAAAAGTGTATGCATTTATATATTATATATCATGCATGTATAAAGAGAACATAAATTGGTATATATTATTGTTCTATATTTTATACAACCACATGTGTACACAAATGTACATAGTAAAATACAAAGAAAAGACAACAAAATGTTAATCTGATTATTTCTAGGTGGTGGTATCATGGCAGAAAATTTTTTACACATTTGGCATTTTCCAATTTTTCTTGACCACCCTCAAAAAACAAATTCCTAATATTGCTCAGTATCAATGGGAACTTTATTCAAATATATAACATGTTTCAAAAATCCTATTTTTCCCAAAAAACTTTCAAACACCCAACATATTTCCCAAAGTCTTTCTTTTGAAACCACACTCTAAAATACCCTCAAACTTGAACTGTATTAGTCAAAACACTTTCAGTTCCAAGTCTTAGATAACCAACTCAGAATAAATTATATTTGGAAAAAAGAAAATGAAAATGTATTGGTTTATATAACTGAAAAGACCAAAGATGATTTTGACTTCAGGCATAGCTATCTTGTCAAGTTGAGTTTCTGTTATGCCTAAAGGGTAGATTTTGTGAACCAAAACAATTATTCACTGGGAACTTTGGTATATTAATATTCCATTGTAAAAAGTTACTATTTAAAACACTTCTTCCTCAATCTTTTAGTTGAATTTATAAATCTTATTATTCTATTTGTCACTTGACCCCATTTTAATAATCATTTGTAACTGAGGTTTTTGCATTATAATTAGTATGTTCTCTTAAATATTTTTGACCTGTAGTTACAAATGTAATATATTTTACTTCCTTTTGGAGTACACCCAAATTACTGAAGAAACATTCTTACATATTTCAGTAGTTCTTATAAAGTTATACTTATAAATATGATGACCTTTGAGATTTCCTACACATTCTAATATTATTTTTAAAAGCTGTAAGGTTTTAACTATAAATCACAAGTTTAAACCAATTATCCAATCTATTGCTCAGTTACTCAATTGTTACTCTAATAGAATAAAATCTCTCATAAGTTTTTAAATAGCATAAAATGCCCAAATATGCACAAATTATATCTTATCACAAAAAGTAGTGATATTGTAGGTTTGGTTTATTTAATCACTCTGTAATTAGTTCTCAGAACTAGAATTTTAATTCTTCTCAGAGTTAAATATCTGCTGCCCCTAAGAGGCAGCTACCTTCTCAGCTGGATGGGTTGAGGTTCCTTGAAGACCAGAGATTTAGTCTTGGGTTTGAAATCCGGAATTGTGGACATCTAGGTTAGGAGTCAAGACCCTCAGGCTAAGCTTATTTTTTATGATTAGTGTGTCATAGGGCTTGTTTATGGTCCACAGAGTCCACATCTTTGAGCTAAATCCTATCATTTCCTAACTTCCACCTTATCCCAGAAAGTTAAAACTTCTCAGACAAAATCATTACTTCTGAGTTACTAATATATGTGCATATTGATAGATGTAGATACAGATATAAATGTATATAGGCATATATGTGTGAATAAACTGTATG